>NW_010729180.1:582939-612919 GCF_000365185.1 Nelumbo nucifera
GGTTCTAAATTTGAGATTAAAGATTTAGGGGAGTTGCGGTATTTTCTTGGCATTATGGTTGCTAGGTCCAAGGAAGGTATCTTTATTTCTCAACAAAAGTATGTTCTAAATCTTCTTTATCTATGTATGACTTGTCCAGACATTCCATATGTTGTGAGTGTCATTAGCCAGTTCATGCATGCTCCTAGAGACACACATATGGCTACTACAAAAAGGGTGTTATTCTATCTTAAAGTAACCTTTAGGAAGGGTATATTGTTTGCTAAATACACATGGAGGTAGAAGCATATACAAATGATGATTGGGCAGGAAATGTGGATGATAGGAAATCCACATCAAGTTATTATGCTATGGTAACCAGAAATATTGTTTCCTAGAGAAGCAAAAAGCAGTTAGTGGTTGCTAGATTTTTAGATGAGGTAGAGTATAGAGCAATGGACCATAGGGTTTCTGAGTTGTTAATGGCTTAGATCTCTCCTTGATTGTTTCCTAGAGAAGCAAAAAGCAGTCAGTGGTTGCTAGATTTTTAGCTGAGGTAGAGTATAGAGCTATGGACCATAGGGTTTCTGAGTTGTTAATGGCTTAGATCTTTCCTTGATGAGATGGGTGTTTCATATGACGAGCCACCAATGTTGTATTGTGATGACTAAGTTGCTATTAACATTGCTCATAACCCGGTTCAACATGATAGAACTAAGCACATTGAGGTAGACAAACACTTTATATGGGAGAGAGTGGTTTCAGGAGAGGTGTGCCTGCCTTTCATTGCATCAAAAGAGCAGCTAGTAGATTTTCTAACTAAGGGAGTTCCAAAGGCAAAGTTTCAACATTATGTAAAAAAGCTGGGCATGATTGACATCTATGCTCAGCTTGAGGGGGAGTGTAGTGAGAATGGGCCTTAGTTTTCTTTATTTCTTTTAAGTAGTGTTTAAAGTTATGTTTGTTGGTTATGGGCCTTACTTATGGGCTTTCTTTTGTTTTCTTTAATTATTTCTTTAGGCTATGCTTGGTTTGAAGGAAAAGGTAGGGAAACCTATACAAGGTTTGTAAAGGTTTCCCTACCTTTCCCTACTTTTTCCTTCAAACCAAACACAACCTTAGTGTTGGCCACCCCATTAAGGGTATCCAAGTAATTGTACTTAATTTTAGAATTAAGTTCATAAAAGAGATCAATGGGGGCTAGAGAGAGGTTCAAACTCCTCTTTTCTCTCTTCCCTTCTCTTCTTCTTCCACAACCTACTGCTAAAACCTCTTTCTTCTCCTTTATCTTTCTTTCTTTCTTTCTTTTCCTATATTTTCTGAATTACTTCATGTGTATTTCTCAACTGATCCAACTTGTTTGTAGCCTTTATTTGCAAGAAAAGTGAAGGTTAATTACTTAAAATATCCCTAAACTATTTGACAATTACATAAAGTACCCCTAAAATTTTAAACTTATTTAAAGTATCCCTAACTTTTGAGAAATTCACTTTCTATTAGATAGTGCCATTAAATTAAACAAAAATACACTTTTACCCTTAGTTATATTTCAAATTTTCAAAAAAAATGCCTTCGTTACATGAATTCGTTGAGAGTGATATACTGTTGACTTTTAAATGGAAATTGACCCTAAAAACAGTGTTAAAAAAATATATATTCAAATATATCAAAAATAAAATCGTACCTTCCATCTCTCTCTCTAAACTTTCAAGCTCTACCTCAGCCTATGCTGGTTTCTTAGATGAGTCTCCACTCAACTTAAAGCCTCCAAGGAGATGGGAAATAGATTGAAATGGACACCTCACCGAGTGGTGACTGTCTCTATTTATAGGTATTCTTAAGGCAATCAAAATGCTTTGGTTTCTCTAAGAGCCCAATAAATGCATTTAATCAACAACATGACCAACTACATGATTACATGGTTAGTCTAACAATCTCCCACTTGGTTCGTTGTTATTCTATGGATTCAAAATTTTCATAAGGCCAAAGCAAGGAAGGCAACAATCTTGGTTTTAATGACTTCAATAAATACTTGAGCATGAAGGAATCCTTGCTAATTTAATGTAAGTAAACTCATTTTCATGTCAAAGTATTTACAAAATCACCATCTCCAAGTCACAAAGTACAAACTGGGTATAATAGAATGAGTTCATAACCCATTTTCATGTCATCTAGATATCAAGATGATGAAGGAAAACTAGTAGTAACCAACCACCTAAGTCAAATGTGCACATAATAACAAGATCTAAATCAATACAATGAAGTTACAAATTGACATAACAAGCTCCCACTAATTAAATAAACTCACTTACATTACGGATTCCCATATCACTAACATGTTGTTTGAATATTTTAATTGGAAGTCCTTTAGTCATGGGATCTACTAAATTGCCTTCTAAGGCAACATAAGATATAGTTATACACCCATCATGCACCTTTTCACGAATAAAATGATATTGGATGCTAATGTGTTTGGCTCTTGAGTGATGTGGTGCATCCTTAAAAAATGCAATTGTAGCAGAATTATCACAATAAAGTTGTAAGGGTCTAGATATGGAGTCAATGATGAGCAATTCTCTTAGAAAGTTTTTTAACCATATGGAATGCCTTGTAGCCTCACAACAAGAGATATATTCTGCCTCCATGGTAAATAGAGCCACACATGTCTGCTTTTAACTATATACAAGCATATAGTACTTTATGCACTGAAGGCACCTCATTATCTTTTTAACCATTTAACAGTGCTTCCATCCTGCATTGGTTTGGTATCTCCCTAGCATTCCCACTACAAAACTCAAGTATGGTCGGGTACAAATCATGACATATATTAGGTTCCCAACTATAGATGCATAAGGGATATTCTTCATCTTTTTCCGTTCTAGATCATTATTAGGGCACTGATCAAGACTTAAAGTATCCACTTTAACAAATGGAGATTCTCCAAGAGAACAAGAATCCATACCAAACTTCTTTAGCATATTCTTTATGTAAGCTTCTTGTGAAAAGCCTAGAAGTCTTAACTTTCTATTTTGACATATTTTAATTCCCAAAACATAGAATGCCTCACCAATATCTTTCATACCAAATGAGGTAGAAAAAAATTGATTAGTTTCTAACACCATAGCTCGATCATTTCCTACTAAGAGAATGCCATCAACATATAATATTAAGAATGCAACTTTGCTCCCTCTAACCTTTACATAAATGTAGTTATCTGAGATGTTTTCTTTGAATTTAAATTCCGTGGTAATAGTATAAAATTTGATGTACCATTGCCTCGAAGCTTGTTTGAGTCCACAAATAATTTTTTTTAATTTGCAAACCTATGTTCCTTTCCTTGTATGACAAAACCTTCATATTGTAGCATATAAATAACTACTTCCAAGCCACCATTAAGAAAAATAGTTTTTACATCCATTTGAAATAAATCATAGGCATAATGAGCTATGAATGTCCTTAATGCATGAAATGAATCCTACTTGGATACTGGTGAAAAGGTATTGTCATAATCTATTCCTTTTGTAAGTACATGTAACTCCTTCTCGCCCCCGATCACATTATAGGTATTGAAATAATGTCATGTGCACAAATATAACAACACATTGCATTACCCAAAACCTGTGATGAGTTTAATAGTCATCAAGGGCTTAGGGTGAGCTCGAAAATTGCTCCAAGCCTACAACGAACTTAAAAGGACTAACCCAAACCAACGATGAGAACACAATGACACCTAGACATTAACATGATGAGACATCCAGAAGAGGGTGAGGTGGTTAAACGAACACGTCAGACCAACTCTGCCAACATCCACAACTTGACAGCACAAGAGACTCATGACGGGAAGTAGCATACACATGTCAAAAAAATCCTTGACGAAAGGAAACTACGTCCTACGAAGATCTCATTAGACACGTGGTGAAACCCTAGTAGTGCTCCCTTAATAGCCAACATAAAGATAAGGATTTCCTTTCCTAATGGCAATCAATCTCTTTTTATACCCTTCTTCGTAGGATCTCAGGGTCCTCCTTATAAAAGGAGGAATAAAGTACAACCATGACGCTCATTACTTACACCACTACCCCACCTTGCTAAAACTTTCGAGCAGCCAAAGCATACTCATCATCTCCCTCTATAACCATAATCTTAGTTGTTCTTTGCCCTTTAGGGAGACCATCCCCTTCTAGTCTACCACCCCACTTACATTAGAATCTCAAGTTGTCGTCCTTGATCACAGAGAATGGCCACTCATAGGATCAATCTTCCCCCATCCTARAGGAATAACACAAGAACCTTGACAACTCCAACATAGAACTCGAAGACCAAGATTCTCAAGAAGTGACAGAGCAAGTAGATATCGCCATTTCGTCCCATAAAGTCTATAGCATCGAATCTTGTTTTGATCAGATAGAGCAGTTGTAAGCTAAGATGAGAAGCACTCTACAGCTGATGTTGTAGAGATCGATGACCCTTGAGCATTCTCCCTTCGCCCCTATAGACTCTCCTACAACAACTCCTCCCAACTGTCCCACAGCATTGACTGAGCGACACTCACTTGAAACTATCTGCCCGTCTGTACTTAACATGGCTCTGAGGACTCAGCGTTCTGTCGCCGAACACAAGCAGCAGTATACCGTCTAGCAATGATTGGTACACCCGTTAACTGGTTGTAGATCAGGGAATACGTATAGGGCTTAATAGAGGAAAGCCAGAACAAGACACATTCGACCCTTACCCTACAAAAACCTTACTCCAACCGTATCTTATGCAAACCATGCCTAACCAACTATATCCCTCCGTAGCAATGGCCCCAATATGACAAACAAAAAGGAAGCCGCAAGAGCATGTCAACAAGTTTGAGAATGCGTTGGGTGCGTTCGCCCTAGGCGGAGACCTGAAAGTTTGGGAGTTCTCCAAATCTCTGACCAAACTGGCTTAGTCATGGTTCCTCAATTTGATGACAGGAAGTATCGATTCGTGGATGGAGCTCATGAAGAAATTTTTGTCTAAATGATTCACCTTGGAACGAAGATTGACCATGGCCGATCTTCGCAATGCAGAGCAACATGCCGGGAGGATTTTCTGGCCTACGTGATGAGATTTTAGACCCACGTAGTCTTTGAAGAGCATGTGGCCGAGAAGAGTTTTGTAGAACAGTGCATACAAGGCATGCACCCCGCCTATAGAATAGGCATAAAAAATGTTGAAGTCGAGACCTTCAACCAACTTTGGAAGTGCGCTGAGAGGAGGGCACAAACAGTGGTCGCCCCTGGGACAACTACCGCTATGCAAAGGCTACCTTACAGAAGACCAGAAGTGTATGTGGTAGATTGCAAGCCTCGCGGTGCAAGAGGACCTAACCAAGTGTCGTATTACCAAAGCAGTGGTCGATGAAGCAATTTACTCTCGCCATCCACATCAGTGTTTGCCTATAGCAAAAGTGAAGTGATCATGATCATGAACAAGCTAGTGGAAGATTGGGTCATCAACTTACCACCACTGCTAGCAGAGGTTGACCCCAAGAAAGACAGGCATGTCCCCCATTTGTGCAATTTTCATTAGTCGCCAAATCATGACCTCATGGATTGCTTCACCCTGTGACGGATTTTTCCCATAAAGTTAAGTTAGACGACTACGTCAAGAGGAAACCTGCCTAGGTAGAGACTAATTCCCTACCAACACATTCATAAGGAGGTAGTATAAATGTTATCGGGATGCTATCTTACAGGGACAATAACATTTTAATACAATGATTTGAGCAAAGCACCGAGCTTCAACAATTCTTCAACAAGCAAGGAAGAAACAACGCGGTCCAGAGACTTGTCGTCAGAGCACTAGCGGAAGCATTTAGGAGACCCCTAGAACCACATCACATGGACAAGATGAACATAGATTCACACTAGAAGACATGTTGGACCCACACCACAACTGCCCCTTGTACATAACAGCAAAAATAGGGGGCTTTGAGATGCGACAGTCCTTGATTGACTAGGGAAGCTCTATGAACCTAATTTCTGTTCACACCTTGCGACTGATAAGCATATCCCATGACTTTGTCAAAGGCCAGTCCATGGAAGTCACAGATTTCAACAATAATGTGTCCATCACAGAGGGCTCTCTCATGCTACCAGTATCCATCGGTCCTTTCTCTATAGAATAGGAATTCCAAGTAGTGTCCGAAAAAACTTCTTATCATGCTTTACTCAGACACCTATTGATACACGACTTAGCACTGGTCCCATCCACCTACCACTAATGTATCAAAGCCAAATATAAAGGCTGAACCATCAAGATCCCAGCTACTCACGTCCCATTCGATAAATCGAAGGCTCACTTGTAGGATGCAATCTACTACACCAAGCTTGCCAAAGATGGAGAGACATGGTTGGCCAATGTCAAAGCATTGTGATTACTAGAGCAAACCACTGACAGCAACAAAATGGAAAAAGCGATCTAAATGCATAAGGATGACTGACAAAAATGGGAAAAGTTACTATACGATTGTCAAGGAATACGAAGAACCTGGTTCTCTCATAGCAAAGAAAACCATTCTAGAGGTTTGACTTATCACTAGTTCGCTTATGTATTGAATTTAACAACCATTGTAATCACACTTTTCTATCAATAAATACATCATGGATTTCCCCATGCTTAGAACTACTTTGTCAAAAAGACATTATTGGAATTGCTATACAATGATTACGCGATGCTCACATCACAAACAGAAAATAACTCGCTGTATAAGAACATAACAAAACAAAAGGTACATAATACAACATTCACAAGTTCTCATTAGAAATAAGCAACTATAGTTAGACAATGGAAGTCTTGCCTATAACAGGACCAATCCAAAGAAACAATAGATTATTACGATGAAATCCACACACCTCCTAAACACATGCAAGGTTCAAACACCGCAGTGGAGGAACCACTAAAATAGATTGACATGGCCTTTGGAGAAGGAGAGAGGATGCCATTATACATATCAATTAAATTGAACCAAAGGAAAAGACAAACTCAATAGGCCTTTTGAAAGGTACTGAACATTCATCTCAATCGCAAAAACTAGAAACCCTACTAGAATTTTTACTGAACCCCTTTTCCCCTTGTGATTGACAGAGTTCCAAGATGTTTTGTCTAGTCATACGACTAGATATTGGGGATAGATCCAACATTAGTCAAGCACTTGCTTTGCATCAACCCCAAGTCTAGACCATTCAAACAATCACAGTGTGTGTTCAAACCAAAAGTCACCCTAAAAATCAAAGAGGAAGTCAAACGGCTCCTAAAAGTGGCTTTACAAAGCCCATCGCACATCCATAGTGGTTGGCAAATGTTGTCCCTGTCAAAACAAAGAATAGCCAGTTGAGGTTAGTACTTGCACACAAACTTCAGCCCATTAACATTTCCATTACCTTAGGTTTAGTGTAGACTTCAGAGATCTAAACAAAAGCCTACCTCAAATTCGAGTTTCCACTACCTAACATTGAAATCCTCATAGATGGTACAGTTGGGAACCAGCTCTTCTCCTTCATAGATGCATATAGCGGTTACAACCAGATATACATGGATCCCATTGACACACCCCACAAGCATTCAGAACATTGATAGGGAAGTTCTACTACAAAATGATGTCTTTCGGTCTGAAGAACGCTAGAGCCACCTACCAGAGGGCCATGACGAGTGTCTTCCACGACATGATGCATAAGGAAATAGAATGTTATGTGGATGACAACGTCGTAAAAGCTAAGAGAAGGGAAGATGATATTGAAGTACTAAAAAAGGTATTTATGTGATGTAAAGCCTTCAACCTAAAACTCAATCCTTTTAAGTGTTCATTTGGAGTGCGATCAGGAAAGTTTCTTGGCTACCGAATTGATTAGATAAGAATCCACCCCAGTGAAGACAAAGTGAAAGTAGTCCTTGACCTACGTCCCCCAAGAACCAAGTCATAGCTAAAAACATTTTATAGGAAAGGTGTCCTACTTCAAGAGGTTTATACCCGGCCTAGCGCATGTTGCATCACTCGTCCTTAAGATCATAAAGAAATCTGTAGCGTACAAATGGTCGTTGCAACATCAGCATGCCTTTGACCAGCTAAAACAAGCCCTAGCTAGGGCCACAACCATGTCCCCACCAAAAAGTGGTCAAGAATTCAGATTATACATCTCATCCAATTTGGAAGCCTTAGGATGCCTGTTAGCTTAGGAGAACAAGGAAAAGGTAGAATTCCCCATCTACTACGCCAATAAAACATTGAAGCTTGCGAAAAATAATTACTCACTAATGGAGCAATAATGTTTAGCGTTGGTCTTCACTATTAGAGGGTGATACTGATAGTAAGAAATGATCCCATCAAATACTTCATCAACCGACTACCACTCTCCAAGAGACTAGTCAAATGGATACTACAACTGAGTGAGTATAGCATTGATTATACCCAACCCAAAGCGATCAAATGTTAGGCTGTTGCAGATCTACTAGTAGCCTTCTTGTCCCGTAATGACTTCCCCATCTCTGAAGAGATACCTAGTGACCTCCCCCTCATTGCAACAGCAGAGGACGCCGAATGGACCCTCACCTTTGACGAAAGTTGTACCAATTCCTACACAGGGGCAGGGGTTACCTTAACCTCCCCCACTGGGCAGACCTTAGCCTATTTCTTTAAACCATTGCTCAAAATTCTGATGTCTTAATGCTTCTGAGTAATTTCTAGGATCATTATCGACATAATCAAGTTCAACAAGATATACAATGTAATCATCTGGAATTGTAGATCTTTTGATTCTTTGAGGCCTTTGTGAGGTTCTAACATTAACATTATTTGGAACAACATTTGGAGTGAGATTCGGTAAAACTTTATCAATCAAATCTTCTATTTGAATTTTGCTCCTTTTAGGACTGTCATCATCAGTCTCAAGAAACTTTACATCCTCGGGTTTGATAATGGTAGAATTAGGGTTTGATGGATCATACATCCTATATCCCTTTGATCTTTCTAGGTACCCCCACAAAGTAACAACTAATGGATTTGGATGAGGTTTTAAGTAACCCTAGCATTGGAATCTTATCTTCAATAGCACAACCCCATACATGTAGATGATTTAGACTTGGCTTCTTTTCAATTCATATTTCATATGGTGTTTTAGACACTTCTTTAGAGGGCACTCTAATTGAAATGTAAACTACCATCCTAATGGCTTCTTCCCAAAAGGATGTGGGTAAGTGGCATTGCTCATCATACTACACATCATATTTATTAACGTTCTCTTTCTTTTTTTCAGCAACACCATTTTGTTGAGGTGTATGGGCTATGGAAGTTTGATGAATAATCCCATGATCTTGGAGAAAAGCATAAAAATTCAAATTCATGACCTCTATCAGACCTCACAATTTTGATTCTTCTATCTAGTTAATTTTCCACCTCAACCTTATACACCTTGAATGTTTGCAAGACATCTAATTTATTATCAATCGGATAAAGATAACCAAATCTAGAATAATCGTCAATGAATGTAATAAAGTACCTATGTCTACTTTGAATAGGAACTTTAAAAGAACCACAAATATCAATGTGAATAATCTAGAGGAGCTCGGTACACCTAGTACCCCTGGGAAATGGTTTTCTAGTCATTTTACCCTTGAGGCAATCTATACAATTACCAGTATCATCAAAGTTTACCCCTAAAAGTATTCCGTCTCTAACCAGTCTATTAAGACAATTTTTGGATATGTGTCCAAATCTTCAATGCCAAGCATGGGTGAAGATTCCATCTCTTTCCTTTTAAGTGGCAAGCTATCAATAAGACAAGATTCAACATTTACAGGAAACAAAGATTTTGCATATGATTGATCAAGATTCATCTTATAAAGCCCTTCTAAACAAGTTGCAGAACCAATATTATTCAAATATAACTCATAGTAAGAGTTCCACTAGAAAAATAAAATGAGTGTCCACAAGCGTCCAACTTTGAAACTGAAATTAAATTTCTTCTAATGGAATGCACATAATAAGTGTCAAGAAGATCTAATGTGAATCCAAATTCTAAGACAAGTCTATAAGTGTCAACTCCTAAAACTCTAACATGCTCCACATTCCCCATGTAGATGTAGATGCTCTCCAAGTCAAACTTCCTTACATTTAGGAACCCTATAAGGTATTTGAAATGTGAGTAGTGCACCCAGAATTAATCCACCCTATATTTAAGGGTATATCCACAATATTCAATTCTAAGCACACTAAGGCTAAAGGGTTACCTTGCTTGTTTTCCTTTTTCTTCAATTTCCAACAATCTGACATATAGCGCCCGGGTTTCTTGCAATAATTGCAAATAATTCCCTCTGCCTTCTTTTGCTCAACCTTAGTAGAATTTTTCTCCTTGGGTTTATACTTATAGTTTTTCCTTTTTCCACTATTCTTAATCAATTTCTTCTTTAGTTCCAAAGCAACAACATGTGCAAATTCACTTCTATATTTCTTTTGTCTCTCCTCCTCTAGGACACATTGGTTTATCAGTTCATTCACATTCCATTTGCGATAATTAACTACAAAGGTTTCAAAAGACTTGGGTAAAGTAGATAACACAGCATAAACAAGAAAATCAACATGTAGGTTCATCTTTAAATCTTTAAGCTGGTAAACAATCCCTGACACCTTATTAATAAACTTTCTAATACTTCTAGGTTGCTCAAACTTTGTAACAAAAAGTTGGGAAAGCAAACTAATGATCATGGCCTTTATGGAGCCTACAAACTGACTTTTTATAGTGTTACAAGTTTCCCTAGCAGTATCAAATATGAGAATGGCTTCAATGGCTTAGAAATCTGACTTTGAATGATAAGGAGAGTCATTTTATTGGCATGCTGCCAATTGTTATATCTAATGTGAGCTTGGCTACTTGCATTTGTCCGAGGTTGTGAAGGTTCAAGTTGTGTGAGGCAGATGTTATATATACAGGCTCCTAAGGTGATGTCAATTTGAGTACTTCTCCATCTTTTGTAATTTGTTCTAGTCAAAATTTCAAAGGAGAATGATTGAAATTGAGCAAAAAGGTTTTTAGTGTTCAAGGCTATCATGCAAAAAATACCAAATATAATTTATACATTGGAAGCTAAATGAACAAACTACATATCAAGCATCCAAATAATCAAGCATGTTTATCAAATGACAAAGTTATATATGGTCTCATCCTCTCTCCTTTAGGTTCAAGAACGATTCCATAATAATAACCAAGTGAATTTAATCACACAACAAGGCTGCACATGCACATACTTAACTATTAATCACTTAAACCTTCAGGTTAAAACAATTAATAATAAATATATACACATGCAATTCCCTTGATCGCTCTAATTAAATCATGATAAATGATGTTACCTTTGGGTTAGTCGTTTACAAATTCAATGGAATGGACAACCAATAGTTGGGATCAAGAAACATCTAATGCCAATTTGAGTCCCAATTGCTTTGGCTTTTGGTCCTTAAACTGACCTCAAATACAACCAAGAACAAAATAAATAGTCAATCATTAACTAAG
The DNA here is from genome assembly GCF_000365185.1 of Nelumbo nucifera. The sequence goes on from NW_010729180.1 coordinate 594,453, forward strand.
TGTAGTACTACAAATTCCTTAGTTTTTCATATAAGCATGGAACCAAAAACATGATTGGTAATTAAGGATAGTAATTAAATTGGAACCAAAAAGCATGGAACCAAAAACATCAATCTAATTTTAATGGAAAAGAAAAAATAAAAGAAAAAAAATTAGCCCTAAAATATTTTCTTTATGCAATTAAATTGGAACAAAATGCCCCAAATTTTCAAATAGAATCCAAAAGAGCTTATATTAGGCTAAACTAGACATTTTATTACAATAAAAGGGTCAAAATTCGATTCAGTTTGAACAAAATGATCAAAATTGAATTTAAATGGTTGTTAGTCACCTAAATATGGCTTGGACCATTCAAAAACCAGTCTAAATCATGTCAAAGTGGTCCCAGAAAGTGCCTTGATATGTTTTGGACCGGTTTAGTTCAATTCAACTCACTCGAACCGCATTTCAACCACTCAGTTCACACGGAACCGATCCAACGTGGTATTGTGTCTAACACGGTACCGTGGCGGACACAGCTCACCATATATGGTATGGCACCATGTTGGACACGGTCCGTTGAAAACAGGTCTAAATGGACCGGAACAAGTTGTTTTCTTCACCCAAAATTCACAATCGGGTTTGTGCAGTCCGAATCAATAAATGATTTTAGACCATCCATTTTCGCTCACTTCCAGCAACCGGTTGACCTCCATTAGATCAGAAATGGATGGTGGTCAACTAGGATCAATTTCCGACATATATTTCACCAAAATCCGGCTAAATCGCTTAAAATATCAATCTACATTTTTAAGCATTTCGAAGAGACTCTGATACCATTTTTTATGGTTTTTAAATGGTAATCGACCCTAAAGACAGTGTTAAACAAATGGAAATCGGCCCCAAAATTGTAACTTCCATCCCTCTCTCTCTGAACTTGCAAACTCTACCTCAGCCCATGTCGGTTTCTCAAATGAGTCTCTACTTGACTCCAAGCCTCCAAGGAGATGGGAAACAGATTGAGATAGCTAGACAACTTGTCGAGTGGTGACCATCTCTATTTATAGGTGTTCTTGAAACAATTAAAATGTTTTGGTTCTCTAACAGCCCAAAAAATATATTTAATCAACAACAATGTGACCAACTACATAACTATGTGGTTAGTCTAACATGTACGCCCTCTCTTCTCTCTCTTATTTCCCTCCGGTGCCATGAAATCACACACCAACACTAAAAGCTATCAAAAGTCTAGAGAAAAAGCTTAATAAGAAACCCATGATTTCAGATTTCAGTCCACTTGACTGCGCAACCATGCCGAGGAAAATGAAGCCATGACCTTTCTCTATCGAATTCAAACAAGAAGCCTTGTTGCATTAGGTTCCTTCGGCTGTGTGTGGTTATAGTGCAATTTTATTTGCACTAGCACAAATGCATGGGAGTGAAAATGAAAAGAATGTAAATTTTGGTTTAATTTTGCTTTAGGTCTTATTTTACTTCATTTTTAGTACAATCAAACAAAATAAGGTAAAACTTAGAACAAAAATAAATCAGAATTTACACCTAAATCATTTGCACTACCATAGTTTTGCATCTATTTGCACTACATCCAAACACAACCTTATGACTAAAAAACCTAATAGGGAGGTTAAAAAGGTTGCATCACCAAGCACTTGATGCCTTCAGTTGCATATTCATTAAGTAGTTCCCGAAACTAACTACTAGAAAGCTTACATCTTCTCCACTGAGGAGAAGCAGTTGTATCTTCTAACAACAGAGTAAGAAAATTTACAAGAGGACTATTTAGATATCTTCTACGAGCACTTTGGCTGAGAATCATATTAGCTAAGCTATCGACACCTCTGTTTGCTTCTCTATAGCAATGTGAGAAGCTAATATTTGCACATTGACTGATGAGGTGCATAGTGTTTTTGAATAGCACTTCAGTTCGCCAGGCCATCTTCCTAGCTGAATAGCATTGATGGTAGATAATGAGTCTGATTCGATGATAAGGGGAAAATATCCTTTTTGGAGTGCTTTCCATAGACCTTCATGAATAGCCCATAGTTCTACCACTTCAATTAAAGCAATACCAATGTTGCTGATGTATCCTCCATACCATCGACCCATGGAAAATACTTACTGATGAGGGGCATTTTGGTCATTCCATACAAATAGTGACACATGGACAATATCGACAGCAATGCCAAGTTAGTAGGCCAACTCGACGGGTCAACCTGGACCACCTCGCACGAAGATGGCCGAGCTGGGTCAAGCTTGAGCAACCGACAAAGCAAGCTTGCTCAAACCGTTTCACGTGACCCGCCCTCAAGGGTGCCATTATCGCGACCAGGGGAGCAGCTCACCGAACCATGCACCACAAGTTCAGTGAGCAACCTATAACCGCCGCGTGAATCTAGTAACTGACACATTAACATGCCTCATATTGCGGAAACAACTCCACCAAAGGCTGAGAGACGTTGCCCAAGGCACTTGAACCCTAGATAAACTATAAAAGGACTCTGAATCCACCCAAAAAGGTATGCACATTGATATGCCCTAGCTCTCTCACAATCTCAAGAGATTTCTATACCATCTTTCTGACTTAAGCATCGGAGTGTTCTCCCCAGGTAAAACCTACCCGGGCACTCTCACCCTTCTCTCCTTACAGCTCGCTTTCAGCTTGGACACAAAGATATCAGCTCAGCCACACAGCTCAGCTCTACCAAATTGGAACCTTGTCCGAGCCAAGTCATCAAACACGAGGGAGCGACTAGATTGCGCATCATCACTTACTATTGAAGCCATTCCAGAATTGTGCTTTGATGCTCCATCTATGTTGAGCTTAAGATTGTAATCAGGAGGACCATACCTATTTTGTACAACTCTTCATAGGTAGATTTTATAGTTACATTTCCATCCTTGCTATTACTCAATCTTTATATGGATTACGGCTTATAGGGATAGCATATAATTCATTCAACACAAATTGAGGCAATAGTGATTTTACCTTAGTGAGATTCCACTCTGAAGTTATAGTGCAGTTAGCTACTAGGATGGTGTTAGTTCTAGTGAAAGGCTTAAGAAGTCTGTAGTTGATAGATACCCAAGGATCATGCCAAAAACTTTCTAACTGCCCATTGGCAATTTTCTTTTGAATTCCTACCCTCATTGAATTTATACCCTTAATCACACTTTTTCAACCCTAGGAATCATTTCGTAATGCAATGAAATTCAGAAAATCTCACCCACGACCTATTTTCCATGCCATTTTTGTTAAAACAGCTTGATTATTTAAAGCAGCATCCTTATTCCTATCCCTCCCATTTTTTTGGCCTAATCACTATTTTCCATCCAACATGATGTTTGCCAATTTTCCCTCGAGATCCCCATAAAACATTTCATTTTAGATAATCTATTTGTTTTGTAATTTCTTTTGGAACCTTAAAGCTTTGAAAGGAGAATACGGGGAGGGTTTAAATAACACTACTTATGAATGTATGACGGCTCGCCAAAGATAAAGTGTCTTTGTTTCCATGAGGCTAGTCGGTTTCTAATTTTATCCATCAAAATATTAAATGAGTGTTTATTAACCCTACCATACCCTAAATAACTCTTCTTAAACGCCTAGGGACATTAGATGACACTAACATTAAAGATTTTCTTAGGTTAATGGTCTCTCCTGTTTGGACGTAGAAAGCATTTACTAGGTCTAAGAGTTAATTAAGTTAAGGGACAAAAGCTTGAACCATAAGAAATAAGTCATCGGCAAAAATAGGTACAATCGATAAGCTCAGAGCATTCCTAGCTAGTTTAATTACATGGCTTAAGATGATTGTTTTGCATTTTATGTGGGGACGAGGGAAAGCTTTAAGCATTCTCATGTTCTTTTTTCATATTTATGTGGGGACAAGGGAAAGTTTATTTTCTTGGGTATCATTTACCCGAGTAAGTGATACCCATCTCCTAGGTGGGTAAATAACTTTCCCACCTTGGGGGAAAGTTACCAACACTTGAAAGGGACAAAAATGTCGCTTGTAATAATGGATTTTTATGTATAAAATGGACATTGCCTTATTTACATGGGAAATAAAAGAACATGGGTAAATGCACTTACCCGGGTAAATCTTTCCTGGGAAACAATTACCTAGGTAAGTGTATTTACCCAGGTAAATAACTTACCAAAATGTGAACGGGGCCTTAGGGTTCGGAGAGTTGCAACAATAAAGTCCCACCTAAGCTTATCATAGGCCTTTTCAAGGTCAGCTTTTAGTCCTAGGTATCCAATTTTCCTCATTTTTTTTCTTAAAGAAATGAACCATTTCATGCATAAGCATTATATTATCTTGAATATTTCAACTAGGTATAAAGGCCATTTGGTTAGAAGAAAAGTTTTAAATCTGCTACGATTTTAATTACAACCTTGTAGATGGTATTGCATAAACTAATGGGATGAAATTTAGTAACCTTTTTTAGATTTTGTTTTGCTTTGGGATTAGAACAATCAAAGTGTTGTTCAATTCCATATATAGGAATTTCCCCTCAGTCAAATATTTCCTTAATTGCCTAGGTAATAGTGGGCCCCACTATTTCCCAATGGTTAAGAAAAAATTCAGTTGTTATATAGGCCATGGTTTTCAAAACCGGATCGGACCGGTCACTTGACCGGTTCCGTTTTCCCCAAAACCGTTGATTTTGGTCAGCAAATTGCTGAACCGGTCGGTTAACCGTTCGAACCATTCGAATGGTTTTTACCGTTTTTCAATTTTTGAATTTTTTTAATTTTTTGTCAGAACGGGCAGACCATTCGATCTGAACGGTCAGACCATTCGACCCGAACGGTCAAACCATTCAAACCGGTAACCAGACCCCTAACCGATTCGGTTTTAAAAACCATAATATAAACCATCAAGGCATATAGATTTATTCTTGGAAAGGTTTCAAAAGACGCACCTTTTAATTTATCTCTTCTACAGTAACTTTCTGAAATAATTGGCGTGGTTGTTGAGTTGCATGTTTTGATATAACCTAAAGACCATGATGAAGAGCAACACTATTTGTCATAGAAATACCATTTGTTATTGTTACTTTCCCATCTACCGTGGGGGTGGAATTTAGATGCCACACCCACATTGAGTTGGCTATGTTTTCACTTGAAAGTTGCAGTCGATCTTGGATTTTGATCGGATTTTCTGAAGTAAATTTCTTCAATGTTGGATCATTCAATGACATCTATAAAGGACATTTGTTTGATGGCAATCTAGAACGGTTTTTATTGGTTCTCCCAAGACTATGTTTGGTTTGAAGGAAAAGGTAGGGAAACCTATACAAGGTTAATTTGTAAAGATTTCCTTATCTTCCTCTTCTTTTTCTTACTTTTTCCTTCAAAGTTCAAACCAAACACAGCGCAAAGAAACTGCCAGTTTTGATTACATGAGGCAAGGTTCCATGTTGTGTTGCCTTAGGATCCACATATCCTATTGCCATGTGGTGATTGATTTTATTGGTGGGAGGTTTAGAGGGTAATTAGGTAATCTTTTGTGATTGACAACGTTGGTAGGAACTTCTTCTCTAAACATGATTCCAGGGCCCTAGTTTACCCTAAAAATGGTCATCACAACTGATGTTTGTATTTGATGAAGCTAGAACTTCCTTTAAGTGGAATTATTCGACCGTATTTGGAGAGTTAGTTGGTGTAAGCGGACGTGTTGTGCAACGGCTTTGAGAACTCCATGCATGCACCCAACACGTCTCAAGATGGAAAATATCTACAAAGGCATCAAAATTCAAATAACCCTTTAATAAAGATTGGTCTCGAAGAAGTGAATCACTCAACTCAGCACCACCAGTGGTTGAGTCAAATGAAGAAAACAGATCAAGCTTCCTCTTTCATGAAGGCGGCTCATCTAGACAATGAATGAATTGAGAAAAACTCAGACTACTAGAGTCACAATTGTGGTGCACCTAGTGAATATGGATGAGAGAAAGAAAAAAGTATCAAATGTTAATGATAAATGGACACTCTACCCATTTCCTAAATTCATGGGGGATTTGTAACCATCAGAGTTATTGCTGAGAAAGCCAATGCATGGAAGATGGAGAGCCAAATTGACATCTGCACAATTGGCAATGGGTTCTACCTCCCCAGTTTCACCTTAAAGTTTGATTTAATGGTCCTTGGATTATCATTGGAAAATACTTCCTAGTTTTTCCATGGAAAGTGAGTTTCAATCCTATATATCAAGGCAAAGTTATTTGAATCAGACTCCCGAGTCTCCCTCTGGAATTCTGGTCCAAAGATGACTTCAAATTCATCTTGCAAGATGTAGGATTAAATATTAAGCCTTTTGTCCTCTCAATCCCTCTCACTTATGGGGGGAAGAACAAAACATTATAGTTTTCTACAAAAATGTTTCGAATTTATGCACACTATGTGGCTAGAGAGGGCACAAAGCTGCAAATTGTGTGAACCAAAAAAAAGTAAAATAAAAACAGTGATAATGAATGGATCATGGTTAGCCATAGAAGAGATGGTGGACTAAGGAAATCCAACTTTGGTCTCAAGTCTGATTTTGAGCCGGCTAAAGATAGAACATGGGGCAAGAAGCAATACAATTGGTTTGGTTTTAAAAACTAGAGGTTTGAACAAGCTAAAGGGTAGACCCAAATGTAGTTCCTAAATGATGGCCATGCAACTATCCTACCTATGGAAACTACAAACCTCAAGAAACAATGTGTATAAAACTAACATTACTACTTTATCTTTTGATGACAATGAGGTAAAGAATAATCTCTACTCCATTTCAAAACTTAAAAGATTATGAAAATGAAAACGATCCTGTAGATTTTGATAACTATATATGAGGGTGATGATGGCGAGATCAATTAAAATAAGGAAGAGGGGGGTGGAGACATTGATGTATATTGGGACAAGCAAACAGGCTAAGAGAACCTTGATAACTTGTAAGCAGGATTCAAATGAACCAAATTTCAATCAAGAATGTGCAAATACGAGACTTAATTGAAGAGGTAAATTGTTGACCGATATTTACTGAGTTTACAGGGATTTATATATATACAGATGTAAAAATTCAAAAATTAAAAAATCAAATGTATAGATAACTGATAAGTACAACAAGATAATAATTATCTGGTGTTGTTAACTATACAGATAGCTAGTTATTAGTGTTATCCAATTGATGACGTGGATGGCATGCAATTATCTCTAGCATCCCCCTTCAAGCTGGATAGGGGTGGACCAATGGTCAGCTTGTCCTTTAGATCAGTAAATTGGGTAGAGGGAAGCGGTTTAGTGAGTAAGTCAGCAAGCTGGTCATTACTGGGAAGATAGTGTATAGAGAGCAGCTTCTTAGCAACCATGTCTCTAATAAAATAAACATCAAGTTCAATGTGTTTGGTGCGACCATGCTGGATAGGATTGTAGGCTAAGGACTTGGCACTCATGTTATCACACCAAACTGTGACAGGGGAAAGCTTCACTCCAAGTTCAGACAGTAGCATGGTTATCTAAGAGATTTTAGCAGCCGTAGAGGCAAGACATCGATACTCAACTTCTGTACTCGAACAAGAGATAGTAGATTGCTTCTTTGAGCTCCAACAAATAAGATTGAGACCCAGGAATATGGAATAGCCACTCTGAGAACATCTATCAATCGGGCAGCTCGCCCAATCCGCGTCAGCAAAACTGGTGATATTGAGGGATTTAGAATGGCGAAGAGACAATCCATGTGAGATAGTACCTTTCAGGTAGCGAAGGATTTGCGTGACAGCTGCCTAGTGAACAGTGGTGGGAGCTTTGAGAAATTGACAGACTTTGTTTACGGAAAAACAAATGTCTGGCCGAGTTAATATCACATATTGGAGCGCACCAACAATGCTCTTGTAGAATGATGGATCAAGGAGAGGATCAGCCTGTGAGGAGTGAAGTCTTGTGCTAGTAGCCATTGGGGTAGGAGTCGATTTGGCTTCATGCATCTGAGTGCGAACCAGCATATCTACAATATATTTGTGTTGTGACAAATGAAGGCCAGACGAAGAGCAAGTCAGTTCAACGCATAAGAAGTAAGGTGCTGGCCCAAGATCGTGTAAGGCAAACTAAGATGCTATAAGAGAGGAAATAGAAGCGGAGCTGGAGCCCATAATCAAAATGTCATCGACGTAAACAAGGAGGAGTAGAGCTTCATCCTGAGTGCGTCGAAGAAAAATAGAGGAATCAGCCCGTGATTCAATAAACCCCAAGATGAGAAGGTAATCATGTAGTCTAGTGGACCATGCCCATAGGGCTTGCTTAAGTCCATATAAACTATGATTTAGCTGACAAACAAAGGAAGGATAATGGGGATCAAAGAACCCAATGGGTTGTTTCATATACACTTCATCAGTCAAGATACTCTGTAGAAAGGCGTTATTGGCATCCAGTTGATGAACACTAATGGGTTGTCGAAGCCCTCAAAATTAATGCTAGTCCCACAATAGAATTTATTTTTTGTAGTAATAGTGGTACTAGGTCGAATCCCACAGTGAGCTAGGGAATAATTTCTTAGCCGAATGCGCAATATAATAGAGTGGGAAAATTAAATAATTAAAATTTCTAAAAGAACAAGAAAGCAATAGCAATATCAAACAAGAGAAATCAGTCTTACCGAATTCTGATTGAAGGGTTCGGATTAATCAATTGGTCATCGATCATAGGTAAACTTCGGCAATCTTGCAATTCAAGCATTTAACCTTAGATTTATTAAGATAGCCATAATAAGCCTTGTGTTTTCCTAAATCAGTTGACCAAACCCAACATTCGATCAACACTTATCACAAATCAACTAGGTACGATAGCGCTCCATATTAACTAGTGATAGCATTAAACTTTGTGAAAACAGTTAAACCAAAATAACAATAATTGAAATAGCTGCAATTATCRAATCTTGTTCCATTGATTCCCTTTAGGTTAAAACATGTCAATACATTGGTCAAAGGCTGTCACGAACAATTGAYYYAGAAARATATTAACCTAATTGCTACTTGTACCACTATTCGTGACAATTACGGATCAACGAACCATGGATAGCAGTAGGAAAATCAACATTAATTAATTTGTTAGACTAATTAACATTAACATCCATAAAGAATAAGCACAAGAATCAACGAATACTTGAATTAAAAAGCAAGAACTTGAATTAAATACAGAACCTCACGATGATACAACCAAACCTCCCCCCTTGAACCAGAAAAGAAAAGCTTAGCTGCTCATGATTTTCGAATCCTCCAGGCTTTGCTTCTCAGAAGGCCGAACTGATATTTCTTGATGGAGTTGCTTGATGCTTGATTGATGGATTGTTGGATTGATGATTGAGGCTAGTCCACCCCCCCCCCCCCCTTTATATAGCTGAGGGAGAGGGCTGTTTTTCAACTCCTTTTAGGAGATTAACCTCAATTAAGAAAGTCCTTATCTGTTTTGAACTAATCCTATCCTATCTCTTATCTAGTGATCTAATCTCAATCATCTTATCTTTCTAGAATTACATTCAAAACTTAAATCTGATAAGACTTTATTTTTGAAGATTACATTTGAAATTGGGACTCTTGGCTCTTGAATTCGAGTTGGGCTGCTTTAATAACTTGGGCTGCAACAAGGCTCTTCTGCGACTTAGTTTCAGCTGTGAAATGGGCTTTGCTGCGAACTTGCTCCGACTTCGGGCCTGATTTCGTCTTCGATTCGGACCGAATATGTCAAAACCCAAAACATAAAAGTTATGGGCCAATCCCTCATCTTTCCAGTGAATCTTGAATTATCCAAATTGGAGTCCGGAATAGAGAGTTATGCCCAGATTACTGAATAGTGCCGAAACTGTGCAAAATCATCCAATTAGCCTTGTTTTCTTCCAATCGTCTTCTTGTTTGCCCTGAATCGAAATACAAGAGTAATGAGTCAAATTAAGTGCTAAAATAATGAAAAGGAGTGAATATTTGGGGATAAAAATAGGGTACTTTTTAGTCTCATCAAACACCCTAGTGAGAAGAGAGTGCAAGAGAGAGCACAGTGCGGATAGCGGTAGGCTTCACAACGGGACTGAATGTTTCGTCATAGTCCACTCCCGCCTCTTGACTGTATCCCTTAGCAATAAGACACGCTTTGAAACATTCAACAGTGCCATCTGACCACCTCTTGATTTTATAAACCCAACAGTTGCCAATAATGTTCTTGTTAGGAGGGGGAGGAACCAACAACCAAGTGTTATTGGATAGTAAAGCTTTATACTTGTCCGCCATTGTTAGGACCCATCGAGGGTCTTTTTGGGCTTGAGAATAATAGCTTGGTTCTGTCTTAGTGAGTGTGCTAGTATGTAATGCATAGCGTGGATTTGGTTTAAGAACCCCACGCTTGGACCGAGTCTCCATAGGATGAGTGGAGAGCATAGGAGGAGAATTCCCAAGAGAGGGAGCATCAACTGTAGTGGGAGGTGGTTTAGGCAGATCAACGAGAGGTGCAATCTTAGAGGAGGGTGGAGCTGCAACCGACGACAAAGGAGTGCTGCTAAAGGTGGGCCAAAGTGGTGGGGCCCAAGAATTAAGGGCACAATGAGTGGAGAGGATGTGTTTCTTAGTAGAAGTAGTAGCAAACGGAAAGTGCCCTTCATTGAAGATAACATTACGAGAGATATATAATCGGCCTGTTGGTAAGTGAAGGCACTTATAGCCTTTATGATGAAGACTATAGCCCATAAAAACACATTCAACAGAACGATACTCCAACTTATAACACTTGTACGGTCTTAGGTATGGATAATATGAGCAACCAAAGACCTTGAATAAAGTTTAATCAGGAGGTGTGCCAAATAATTTTAACCAGGGAGAAGCCATGGAAAGAGTTGGAGTAGGTAATCTGTTTATGAGGAAGACAACAACTTCAAAGGCATCATACCACCTGCTTTGAGGGATAGACACTGTAGCCATGGGAGTTAATCCTGTTTCCACTATGATATGGTGTAGACATTCAATAGCACCATTTTGTTGGTGCATATGTGGACATGAACGTCGATGGAAAATCCCCATAGGATGAAAAAGCATCAGTAAGAAGCTTATATTCTGTGCCTTCAACAGTTTGAATAACTTTGATTTTACAGTCCAATAAATTTTCAACATGATTTTTGAAAGATAGAAATAAAGATGGTACCTAAGATTTAGCAGTCATAGGAAAAATCCAAATAAATTTACTAAAGGCATCCACAAAAGATAAATAATATTTGATTCCTTCAACTGAAGTGGTAGGGACAAGACCCCAAGCACAAGAAAATATTAATTCCAATGACTTTGTAACAATTGAATTATTAGAAAAGAAAGGAAGGGAATGTGCTTTCCCTCTGGGACAGGCTGTAAAGAAGGAAAAAAGATTTATTAGAAACAGGTAAATCATATTTATAAATAATATGAAAGGTAATTTTATGATTGGGATGACCCAATCGCAAATGCCAAATATAATTTGGAGGTACATTCTCCAATCAAAGTAGCAGGACCGCTAGAAACAAATTGCACCTTGTATAAATCATCTTTAATTGGTCATTTGAAGAGAATCTTCCCCGTCATCCAATCATTTACAAGAAAACAAAGGCATCACACTACAAGAAAGTGATGATTTAATGGCGTTTTTCTTACTGTCATTTATATAAGCGCCACTCTATGTTATTTTTAATGGCATTTATTAAAAATGCCATTATATACAATTTTAAGTGCCAATTAGTAAAATGCCGTTAAAAATATAAGAAAATTACCGCTAAAAATATGGTTTTTAAGTGGCATTTATTAAATCGTCGTTTAAATCACTTTTAGAAGCTACTGTATCAGCATTTTTTTAACCATTGATTTCATTTTTAGATCAATGGTGTAGATTTAACCACATTGGAGAAAATATATGCAATAAAAATTGGCGCATGAATACCAATTTCTTCCCGCGCCCATTCTTCTTCTCTCTGGACTCTGACTCTGGCAACGCACGTCTCCTGCGCTATACTAGCAAAACCGCATTCATCAGAAGCCACCACAGCGCCCATTCTTCTTCTCTCTGGGCTCTGGCAACACACGTCTCCTGTGCTATACTACCAAAACCGCATTCATCAGAAGCCACCACAGCAGAGAACCCTACTTTTTTCGCTCAAAACTAGTGTGTTCTTCTCTCCGGTAACGCACATCTCTTGCAAGATACATTGAGTTCAGCTGTGCATGTCATTATATCTTCAGCCATTGGTCTTCTGATGCTTGAAGCTAGTTAGTTCAATTTTGAACCTGTCTATTTTTGTTTCATTTTAGGTTCTATTAGTTTATTTTGATTTTTGTGTGTTTTTTTTTTTTGGTAAAACATTTGAGGAGGGTGTTGAAACATGAATTTTAGAGATAGATGGAAACCCCTATCTGAAGATGCTATATGTCTTTCTAGTCCAATCCTAGAAAAATGCCACCAATCGAAAGGCCTAGCAGAGGAGGACTTCTCTTCCCATCATCTTTGCGTCGTACCTTGTCGTAGATACCCCCTGTCCATTAATCTTCAGTTCAAAGGCCAAACTGAAATGCCATTGCCATTGTCAGAAAGAAATCATCCGAGTTGATATCAGTTCAACATTCTAAGGCTCTAAGAGGTAAAACCCTTTACCACATCCTTTCTATTTTGATTGAAGTTATGTTTATTACTTGAATAGGTAGCTTGTTAGTTGTGTTATTTTTGGTTTTAAATTTTAGTACACAATTTTTTAAATGAAGAACCCTTTTTTTTTCTTTGTTTTACTTTTATTGGTAATGGGATTAATTTCTTCATATCTTGAGTATTTAGATTAGGTTTATTTATTTATTTATTTTTTGGTAAAGGATTTTTCGATTGATTGATTTTTTTTTTCTTTATTTAAGGAATGACCACCTCCTACTAACTAAAGGGCAATCACACCCAATGTTTTTGTTTGGGATCCACTATTTGTGATAACTTTGAGTTTGTTTTCTTGTAAGATAAGATAAAATTGAATTTTATTTTCTATTTATTTTCTTTTTTCTTTTTCATAAAAAAATCTAAGAGATTGAGAATATTGGCTGTTCGATTGAAATCCAACAATGGTTGTATTTTATTGTTCCAAATAGATCCTTGATATTCATTTATCCAGCTGTGGCTTTTGGGCACCAGTAGCAACTAGTTCTTTAAACTTGTATGTCAAAGATTCAACTTGTTAGTCATATAAAATTTGCATTGTTGAATTTAGATGAAAAAAAACACTGGCCACAGACAGAGGGTCATTTAGCTAAATGAATATAAATTGAAACAGGCTTATACTATCCACTAAAGTAGTGATTTCAGCCCTAAAGAGCGGGGAGTTCTTCATTTCAACTTCAATTTGTGCTGTCTCACCTCAAGTTTTATCACATTTTGTTGTTGTTTTCTTCTGGTTTGATATTTTCGTTGCATCACTGTTCCATCATATACTTTTACCTAGTTTGGTTTTGTTTGGAGCATGTTTACACTTTATTTGATTCATTTATAGGAAAAAAGCAAAAGGAAAGTGCAAAAGTAAAGCAAATCCTAAAATCTATTTTTTTCTTGGACGTTGAGTAGTTGCTATAGGCATTGGGGAGTTATTGCATATGGTATTATTAGTGGAAACTAAAGGGTATGCTTTTATGTTCTACAAATAATTTTAACCTTTTTAAAGGGCAAAATGATCTCAACTTAGCTAAGGTTGAACCAATGAACTATTACTTTAGGTAATACTAAGGTAACTTTATTTGATGTTTGTGGGTTTCATATAGAAACCCTAGAGTAGGTTTGAGGGTGGTTTCAATATAATTCAAGTCATGGTTATTGTATGTTCTACAAGCTTTAGAAAGAGCCAAATATTTCTTGAGGGATTTAATGTCATTGAAGGAGCATATTTATGAAGCTCTATTTTGGTTTTATGGACAATTTTCTTATCATTAGGGATGGCAATTTCCACCTTACCTAGTGTGTACCCACCTTAGCAGTTTTTTTTTTTCTCATTTGAAAAATGAATTTTGGGCCAGGAATAATGTTTTGATAATTGATAGTTTATGTATTTTCTACATGTTTCAGTCAGATAATTGAACATTTTGATGTTTGTTCTTGTTATCTTGCTTGTTTATTGCTTATACATAACACGAAATTAGATGCAGGTTAATTTGCTTCCATACCAATGGATTATTTCTGTTATTGATAAAAAAAAAGATGCGTGTTCTGGACCCGACCCACCCCACCATTAAATGTGAGGGGGTAGTATATTGGGGAATGTTTTGCATTTTCATGTCCAAAGAGGGTTTGAATTTTGAAAAACCAACCCGCTGTTGCTTGGGGGTTACAGTTTGGGAGTTTTGGGGAGGTGGTGAGGGTCTAGAATTTACCAACACTCCCAGAACCTGCCCCATTGCGATCCCTACTTATCATTCTATCTAGAAAATGTAGGAAGTGTCCTTTTCTTGGGAAGAAGAGCACACTTTTGTCATGATCTAAAGGAAGATATAACAGAGTAACCATCAATTTTAATCCTTGAATTAGAGCCAACATTTCAGCCCTTAAAAGAGTAACCATATGTAAATGGGGAAGTGAAAGCAAATATATGTGAATCATACTAAAGTGCTTCAAGTATACTCAACAATTCAAGCATGTGAAAGTTTCAATTTGTTTATTTTTCTCTGAGTTGCATTACCTCTCAAGTAGTTATTGGTGATGTTAAACATCTTTCATTCCTAACCATGGGAGATTGGGCCCTCTGCTTCTGTAAGGGCCCCCTTGAGGCAAGCTGATGCAGGGAGAGTAGGGGAAGAGATAAATTTAGAGAATGAAGATGATCAGAACAAGGAACAAGTTGTAAGGTCTGTAACAAGCCTTTCAAATTGATAATATGGATTGTAAATAAACCAAAAGTCCCTTTACAGATCTGCGTTTTTCTTTATATAAACTAATAACTGAGAAGCTTTCCTTACAAGCCATATTAAAGAAACTTGCATCCCAAGCAGCAAACTAACAACAAAGGACAACAAAACATTAAGCTATCTAAATAACAAAAAGGCCCTCATGGAAAACAAAAAAAAAAACAAAAGACCCCTTGGTTACAATTTCCGTGAACAATAACAGTAACCCATGAGCAGTGTTGCTACAGCTTATTACCTTAAGTTTTAATAAAATCTCGAATTATTTATCAAAAAAACGTTTAGTTTTTGAGACCACCTTGATTCATTGAGGCAACAGAACCCACCATGATTGATAAATTAGATTGTCCATGGAATAGATTAATTTCCTTTTTTCTATCTTTCTTTAATCTGCAGTGGTCCCTAAATGGACCAGCTTCAAAAGAGACTTATCTCCCATGGGGCTAAGTACTGAGTAGAGAGCTCTCACCTACAGTCAACAGGTTGGAATTATTTTTGGCCTAATGGTATTGCCAGGTAACATTTTACTATTGCCAATTGACAATTCCACCAAGTACTTTGTACTTTGTGAAACATTATGGATGTTATGGATGCTATCGAACAATTGGGGATGCTGTTGGTTCAAGTGTTGCTTGGCTAACTTCATTGGTAAGTTTTTTTTTTTTTTTCATTGAAGTTTAGTTTTCTTACTTTTTTAAAACCTTTGATTTACTGATTTTTATTTTCTTTTTATAGGTTCTAGAGATGTGATCTTTGGACAAATATGCACTAGGAAAAGTTTTTGGTTCAACAACAAAGTCTACTTTCTCTCATTTTATCACTTATTGGGGCTACTCCTTGGTTTCTTTGTTTGACTTCATTTCTGAGTCTATTACGGTGCCATACACATTTTTGCCACAGTTTCTGGATGGAACCATTACATGGTGTAGAGAACACTGATGTGGGCCCCACAGATGTGGTTCCCACTGTGTTCGTAGGACAGTATGTGTAATTATTTGTTTCAGTCATGGTAGTGTTAGTTGGTGGTCAGTTTGTTATTTCAGTTTTTTATTTGTTTTATTTGTCATGTAAGTACTAAGGGCATATCTGTCCTTTTCCTTATGTACTGAACATAACCTATAAATACTAAGAGAGTGGCGGTGGCAGATCATTCTGAATCTGTCCCTTTTTTCAACCTTTGTTTCTCTAGTTCTTGTCCTCTCTTTTCTTCTTTTCTCTTTATTTTCTTCGACTTTTCCTAATCTGAAATCTATTAGGGTTCAAGGCTGATTGTAGTCTTGATCGTCTACTTGGTATCAGAGCCTATCTATCTAGGGTTTATCATGTGAGTCTAGTCCAGCCGACCACATGAGAACTATTTAGGGTTGGAAGTTTATGAAGAAGTATACGTTGGCTGATTCTTGGAGGTTACCAGAAGAGGTTTGCAGCTGTTGAAGACTTGCCACGGCTTGCAGAGTGTTGGTAATCAGGAAGAATCAGAGAAGGCTAGGGTTCAGGCAACCTTGGAAGGTAGTGAACAACATTCTCTGGGTAAGTCTTATTTATTTTCTAGAGACTGCTATCAGTCAAGACAGGTTGGACCTATCTAGAAGGAGCGAGTGAACTGTTTTAGGGTTTTCTCTCTGTTCTAGGGTTTGACATTAACCTTGTGGCAAACTTTCTGTTGGGCCGAACTCTTGTTATCCCCTTGGAAAGTGCTTGTTTTAGGGTTTTCTCCCAAAGGTAATCAGTTTTAGTGTTTCACATTGACCCTACGACAAAACCTAACTGTACGGACTGCTTGGAAAGTGTGGCTAAGCACTTATTTCAGACCTACGATTGAAACCCTAATTCTGTTCCAGCATCTCAGATTGCTCTCTAAGCTGGTTTCAGACCTATTTTTGGTTTCGAGCTCTTTTAGGGGGTGAAAACTTGTACGGACTACTTGGTACTGTGATTGCCGATTGGTTTCAGATCAGACCTGCATTGATTCCATACTGATTTCTGATTGTGATCGATTGTCCAAGTGCTGTTTTCTGTTGTAGTGACCCTAACAGTTCGTACCTACTGATTCTTGACCAAAGATGGAGTTTAAAAATCAGGGAGAAGGTAGTTTTGGGAACAACAATTATGGTAGTATATCTGAAACTGGATTTCAGATTACAACTGTGAGATTTGACGGGTCAAACTACTTGGAATGGGCCCAATCAGCCATGTTGGCTATTGGGGGAAGGGGAAAACTGGGCTACCTCTTGGGAGATGTGAAAGAACCTTCCAAGGAAGACCCGATGTACACCAAGTGGGTTCAAGAGAACTACTTGGTTATGGCATGGCTGTGTAATTCTATGCAGCCACATATCAGCCGAAATTACTTGTGAGCCAAGACAGCTAAGGAGATATGGGATGTTATGAAAGAAACCTATTCCTAACCCCTTAATGTTGCTAGAGCCTATGAACTGAAGTGTTAAGTGAATAGTCTTAAACAAGGAGAGAAACCAGTTTCTATCTACTTCTCTACCTTGAAATCCTTGTGGCATGAGATTGATCACTTAGAGACTCTTAAGTGGGAGAGTCCTAGAGATACATAGACTCACAGAAAGCAAGTCGAGAAAAATAGGGTGTTTAAATTTTTGACTGGCCTGAATTCAGAATATGACATTGTGCGGCAACAGACACTGACCAGAGATAGTGTGACCCTCTCCCAAGCATACTCCCTAGTGCATAGTGAAGAGACCAGGCAGACAGTCATGATGCAACTACTGCCTTTTTCCCCAGCCTTGACAGCTGTTAAACCTAAGTCAGGGGGTGATCCAAAAAGGGACAAGAAGGAAGATAAACGAGACCTGGTATGTGAACATTGCAAGAAACCCAAGCATACAAAAGATACTTGTTGGAAGCTGCATCCTCATTTGGTCCTAGCAAAACTGAGAAATAAGAAGGGTAATGCTCATGTGGCTGTGAATATTGATTCAACATCCTCGTCATGCACAAAAGGCACACCCCTAGAGACCTTAGCTACAGTTTGGACTGCCCTAATACAGTTGGAAAAGGAAATTGGGAGTTCAACTCAGCCATCTCAGTCACCAACGACCCATGCCACATCTGCCTTTGCACATTCAAGTACTTGAGCCTCAGCTTACCATGCTTCAGCTCCAAGTAATATTGAACATTGTTGGGTAATAGATTCAGGTGCATCCGACCATATGACTAGCTTGCGATCATTGTTCACTACTTATCACTTGTCCTTCGATAGAGATAGAGTATCCATTGTTGATGGCTCTCTTGTTCCCATTTCTGGCAAGGGTGACATAAAATTATCGGATACTATCTCTTTATCTTCAGTCTTGCATGTTCCTAAGCTTGATACTAACCTGCTTTCAGTCAGTAGTATTACCAAACATATGAACTGTTCAGTAACCTTTTTCCCTGACCGATGTGTTTTTCARGACTTGGAGAYGAGGAAGGTGATTRGGAYTGGCCGTGAGACGAATGGGATCTATCTGCTCGGAGAGAGTTCTCGTTGGGAAGAGCCAGTGGATAAGAAGTCCTTTGTTTCTCAGCTTGTGAGTCCGGTTATG
>NW_010729180.1:615868-651204 GCF_000365185.1 Nelumbo nucifera
CCAGTAGCCAAGATGACCACCATCCGAGTTTTGTTATCCCTTGCAGCAAGTCATTCTTGGCCCCTGTTCCAGATGGGTGTTAAAAATGCTTTTCTGAATGGAGACTTACAGGAAGAGGTCTACATGTAGTTGCCTCCTGGATTCTATGATACAGAGACAGGTAAGAAGGTTTGTCGACTGAACAAGGAATTGTATGGTTTGAAGCAGTCACCTAGAGCCTGGTTTGATAGATTCAGACTAGCCCTTGGAAAATTCGGTTATGTACAGGCCCAGTCAGATCATACACTRTTCATTAAGAGGGTGGACTCCTCTCTGACCCTGCTTGCTGTGTATGTGGATGATATTGTAGTGACAGGGAATAATAGTAGGGAGATTGAGTCCCTTAAACAACTCCTTCATCAAGAGTTTGAGGTGAAAGATCTTGGTACACTACGGTACTTTTTGGGTATTGAGGTTGTTAGATCTAAACAAGGGATCTTTGTCTCCCAGAGAAAATATGTTCTAGATCTGTTGGCGGAAACTGGAAAGTTAGGTGTTAAGCCTGTTGATACACCCATTGAACAAAATCATAAGATTAGTGCAGAGGGCGGGGAGCCTCTTGAAAACAAAGTTATGTTCCAACGGTTGGTTGGAAAGCTCCTATTATCTCTGCCTCACTCGGCCAGATATTAGTTATGCAGTTAGTGTTGTCAACCAGTACATGCATTCCCCTAGAACTACTCATCTTCTTGCGGTAGAGAGAATATTAGCATACTTGAAGAGATGCCCGGGTAGAGGTATACTGTTCAAGAACAATAATCACATGAAGGTGGAGGTCTATATAGATGCCGATTGGGTTGGGAGTGCTAATGACAGGAGGTTTACCTCTGGATATTGTGCCCTTGTGGGAGGTAACCTTGTCTCTTGGAGGAGTAAGAAGCAGAGTGTTGTTTCCCGCTCTAGTGCTAAAGCTGAATACAGGTCAATGGCTAACGGAGTCGCTGAAATCCTATGGCTGAGGTCACTACTTGAAGAGTTGGGTATTGCTTATGAGAAGCCCTTGATGCTGTATTGTGATAATCATGCAACTATTAATATAGCCCACAATCCGGTGCAGCATGACAGAACTAAACACATTGAAGTTGATCGACATTTTGTGCGAGAGAGAGTCTCATCACAAGAAGTGTGTCTCCTGTATATCACATCCAACATGCAGCTCGCAGATATTTTCAGCAAGGCAGTACCAAGGAAGAAGTTAGAGGCAAACCTATCCAAGTTGGGAATGATAAATATCTATTCCCAACTTGAGGGGGAGTGTAGAGAACACTAATGTGGGCCCCACAGTTGTGGTCCCCACTATGTTCGTAGGATAGTATGTGTAATTATTTGTTTCAGTCATGGTAGTGTCAGTTGGTGGTCAGTTTGTTATTTCAGTTTTTTATTTGCTTTATTTGTCCTGTAAGTACTAAGGGCAGATCTGTCATTTTCCCTATGTACTGAACATAACCTATAAATACTAAGAGAGTGGCGGCGGCAGATCATTCTGAATCTGTCCCTTCTTTCAACCTTTGTTTCTCCAGTTCTTTTCCTCTTTTTTCTTCCTTTCTCTTTCTTTTCTTCTACTTTTCCTAATCTGAAACCTATTAGGGTTCAAGGCTGACCACCAACTGACACTACCATGACTGAAGCAAATAATTCACATACTGTCCTACGAACACAGCTGTGGGGCCCACATCAGTGTTCTCTACACATGGTTCTGCCAAAAGGCTTAGTCTTGTATCTATTTCACCTGTCTGATAATTGAATCTGCATTAGGTAATGGCCTCTTTCATAAATTTCTGATCACAAGAATAAAATCATCTCTTCTGCCATCTACAACAAGAAACAATCTCTTGGCCTTTTTGCCCAAGCATATGTTCTACAAGATCAGTCTCCTCTTATTAATATCACTCTATTGTCGTGGAAGAAGTAAAGAATGGGTTTGTTTGGTTCGCGATTGGAATTGGAATCGGAATGGGAATCCCTTGAAATTGGAATCGGAATGGGCTATTCCCCCTACCTGTTTGGTTCAGACAGAAATCGGAATTGAATTCCGATTGATGTTTGATTTGTTAAGAAGCTAGTATCGGAACCAGCTTGATTAGAATTCTTCAAAGCTTTTACTGAATAGAAATTTGGCAATTACTAAAACTGCACCAGGTTCCTGATTAGAATCCTAGAAATCCCTAAGAATAGAAAGAAAATAGAAAATCATCAAATAGTAATTAACTTAATCACTTTACCTAACACTTGCCTAAACAAATAGGGAATTATTAATTGTAGACCTAAAAAATAGAAAACTTGCCACAGAAAATAATAGTTGGTTTGAAAACATAAAAAAATAGAAATTATGGATTTAGAAACTGTTGTCAGCTTCCAAATCTGGATGCTACCATTGGTTCATCCTTCTCCTCACATATGTTTTAGTAGCTTTGGGATGCTCAAATCTCTCCAGAAATTGATTTTCTGTATACTCTATTGCTATAGAAGACTGAACCACATTACTGAATCATCCAAATAGAAAAAGAAGAAAAGAAAAAGAGAACTGTAGCATCAATATATCTATATATATTATCCAGCATATTTATTTTATTTATTTTTTTTTGGGGGGGGGGAGGGGGCTCTTTGGAGTCGGTATAACTGTATAAGGAATGTTCAATGGGTTATGATTGAATGTTTCTTCCACTCAAAATATTTCTCTAGCATGTGGACTTAAGATTATGGGTCATAGCTTCTTCTGTGTTTCATTTTATATTTTACTTTGAGACCTTCTCCTGAGTCGTTCTTTGTTATGGACGCATTCCTCGGAAAGACATACCATCGCCGCGGCAGCAACAGGAACTTGACCCACCGCCAGATTAGATTAGATCATCTTGCTTGTTCTTATCTTATTCTATTGTTCTTATCTTATCTTGTTAGTAAGTTATCAGATTAGGATTAGTTTATCTTATTACCAGATTAGGATTAGTTTATCTTGTTATCAGATTAGGATTAGTTTATCTTATCCTTAGCAAGATAGAATTGGAAGTCTCCCTATTCAGCAAGGAGACTCCCTAAGATTAGGACTCTTGTAATCTCCTATTTAAGGAGACACCATTATTGAATGAGGATATCGAATATTCAGTCAAGAAAGGGAGTAAAGGAGAGTTAGGTGATCTCTTGAACAAATCACCATTAGGGCACCTAGATAGGTTCATCAAGAGCAGGGAGGAACAAGGGAAAACAGAGGGTTTCCCCCGTGGACCGACCCGTGACGAGATCCTATTCGCGGGCCCATAACATTCTCATATATGGTTATTTTGTATGCAGGCCCTTTAAAGCTATGTAACTATCTGATAGAATGCTTAGTTCCTTACACATATTGTTGTCCATGACCTCCTAGTTCATCCCAATCAACGTCCCCATACTTGATAATTAATTAACCAACCATTAAATCAATTATCAATTTGGTTCATGTAGAATTGGTTGTAACTGTTTGACCCAGATGAAAATAGGTTTATGTTTTATAGTAATGGGTTTTAGTTTTTCTTTTTTTATTCTTGGTACTGCTAGTCTACAATTCTCTCTCTCTCTCTCTCTCTCTCTCTCTCTCTCTCTTTCTGAATAGGGCAGGATTGTGTTTTCAGAACAAAGAGGCTTAAAATCCTATTCATCACATAGCTTTCCAAGGCTTGTAATCTTTTTATCTTAAAACAATGAAGGAGGTATTTAGTTATTTACTATGGAGATGGAAGAAGGAAACTTGACAGTGGTTACTGCAAAGAGGTGTTCATGAACTTAAAGCTTTTCAGAATGGTTCTAGAAATAGTTTTAGCTTTAGTCACATCTATCTTGAATATGCCCAACCCAGGTAAGATTGGGTTGTAACTAATTGAACCTAATTATTTGAATAAAATATATCCACATTTTTATTTTTTAGTAAAATACAACAAAGCAAACTAGCAGCCTAGCAGCCGGTCCTGGGCATTACCAATCTAAACAAGATTTCCCAACCCTGAACCAAGGCCAAAAGTTCAGCTCTAGAAGAATTCCCCTATCCCACAGGGCCTGAAAAGCTTAGTATGATACTGCCCTCATGGGCCAAATGACAATCTACCTCCATAACTAGCATTTGCATGCAAGTTAGTCTAGGAAGTTTGCAAGGCAGAAATGCAGCTTACTTATATGGCCCACAATTTAATGTTTGTAATATTAACAGGAAAGAAAATATTAAAGTAAACTTAGATGAGAATAAAGCCATGTGTGTTAATCATGGGCCAAACCTGTTTATATTCATAGCCAGTAACACAGGTTTGTCTTAAAATGTCAATAATCTACGAGATCATGCATGCAGTCATCTCACAGAAGATACCATAGCTATGTATGTACAGGAAAAGCAATCATCTGATGACTCGAAATTTTAAACATTCTGAGAAATGCAATTACCGGTCCAGAGAATATCCATGTCCAAGTTGTTAGTTTATACCCTTCCCCAAGAGAAAAGTTTTTCTCTCTGTAACAAGTTTGTGCCTTCTTTCACAAGAGATCTGCACTACCTTTTTTTTTTTTAGAAAGTCCAAAAGAAGTAAATATCTATTGGTCCCATTGGTGTTGATTAAGTAGCAGCCCCATTACTACTTTATTAGTAGTAAATACCTCTGTTATAGCAAATGCATGGTTGGAAGTTACTATACTGGGGTCTTATAGATGTAGATTGGATATGGATCTAACCTTTGGGTCCTATATAAATCAAATGCTTAAATCAACTCTCATAGCTGGTTTATATAATGGGTTGCAAATTCTAGTGGAGTAGTTCTTTTCTGAAAAGTTTATTATGAGAAGTATATGTATTTATTTATATTTAAAGCAGTAATGAATTCCCATCTCCCGGCTTTACTTTTACTGTTATTACTGCATGGGCTCTGCTTTTACTAGTGTGTGTTGCCATATAACACAAGACATCAAGGGATAGCTTCAACAAAATTCTGATTTTACTAGTGTGGGATGCTATTAATATCCATTGGAAATTCAACAAAAAAAAGAGTTAAAACCTAGGACAATAATCAGCATTCCAATTAAGTAAGCATATGGCACCATATCCATTTATCAGTATCCCAAACTGAGATGATTTAATCACAGAAATCAAGAAAGCTAACCATCTAGGAATCTGCTGCTTTTCCTAGGGAACTCCATCCAAACCCATGCTAATAAAAACTAGTAATGCTTCAGTAGAATAAAAAAGAACATGGAAAAAAACTAAAACAAACCCAAAACAAACTTCAGCAGGTTGTACCCAAAATTGTTGGTCAAATGACATCAAAACAGAATTGTTTTACATATGTGTACCCAAATAAGACATAAAATAAAAAACAAACATCGTTATTTAACAAAATATCATCTTTATTAAATCCAGCTAATACTACATTAGATATAGGAAAGAACCATAACAGTTTGAATGGTTCTTGAACAAACTAGCTAATACTACATTAGTACCGATGGTAAGGTATCCTAGGCCTAGGTCCACACCCTCTGCCTACAACTTTAAATATATTATGTTAATCATATATAATATTTTATAAATGTTATGGGTTAGGCCAGGTCTAGTATTGGGCTCAGGTGCAGCCCGCAAAATTTTCAGGCCTGATGCAAGCCTAGAAATTATCACCCAAGTTAAAATGAAGCCCTTCTGGGTATTGGTTCACAGTCTTGAGAGTTCAACTGTCAGGTTACTTTCAGTCTTCAAAACAGTAATATGGGCTCGGTAACCATCCATCTTGAAGGATTGAGGCATGTTGGTCAAGCACATAAGAAATGGTATCAGAGCCTACCAAGTTCGAACCATAGTAAGGGCTACCTGGGAGAAGGGGTCCCTAGAGCAGAGTGAAAGCTTTCACATAAAGGGCTACCTACTGCTAGACTGAAAGCTGCCCAGGCAATGCAAAGTTCCAAACTACAAAGCATCTTGTTTACACTAAAGTTTTCTGTTAAATGTAAATGGGTTTTGAAAAGAAAATGGGTAGAGCAGAAATAGAATTTAGAAAGAGTAAGCATCATGTTTGCACTAAAGTTTTCTATTGAATGTGAATGAGTTTTTGAAAAGAAAATGGGTAGAGCAGAAACAGAATTTATTAGAAAGAAGTGCAGGTGCGTTGAACAAGAAAATATGGAAGCTAAGAGAGAAACTAAAGAGGTTCTTTTGGGGGAATAATTGGAACTTGGAAGAAAAGAAAGAGCTATCTAGCTAGCTAAACCAGATTGGAACAATGTTTTTTTTCCAATTCGTAGCTGTTTGTAGTGATTCTGAATATAATATATTTCTGAATTTTATATATTTTCTAGGCTCTTGTGTAAAATTTAAAGTTTCATTTAGTTTGGACCGGATTAGGTTCAGTCCAGTCCATTTGCATTTCAGTTGGATTGGATTGGATCTAGTTTGTATGGGGTTTGAACCGGATTTGGTTGTCCGTTTTTAAATGGATCAATGGTGGACTGGATCAAATTGGACCAAATCCAGTCCAATTGACACCCCTAGTCTCTAAAGCAGGTGAGAACTGTTAAAGATACAACCATAAACTTGTATGCTGTTCTAGAAAAAACAAATAGTGAAAGCACACAAAATAGTCCATTTGTAACAAAGATATAATATCTATTATGTAAGATCTCTCTCTATTTATCTATCTCAGCCATCTATTATTAGATCCAAAGATATAATATTATATCTAGTTTTTATTAACAAGATGTATTTGTTTTTTCAGGAAATAATTGTTAACATGGAGGGTATCGAAGATGTATACTTTGGATTTTGACGAAGACTTTAGGACATCATAGAGCGAAATGATTTTTTCGTTATATTTTTTGTTGGTTTTTGGACTCTATTATGGATCTATGACCTGAAAGTGACAATTGTATATATAAACATGTTATGATAAATTTGTTTTATATGATGGTTTATTTGGCTAAATTTCATAATTATTTGATTTTTTAATTAAATATATGATATGCATTTTATTTAAAGGGCATGGTGAAATTAATATTTATTGATACAGGTCCATTTACCATTATATAATAAGCAACATCTTTTTTGTTGCTTCATTTTGTTATTTTTTAGCATGGATGTATGAATATGTTTAGACATCTTTTTCTTGCAAAATTGGCTTACAGACGAGATTTTTAGTGATCCGAGGCACTAAAATGTTATGTAAATCAAAAGATCCAGAGGAAGTATGATAGTAGAAGAGCCAATGTGAGAGATGGGTAAATGCATACGATTATCAACAGTAATTTCTTCAGAACCATTATGTGGATTGTGCAAGGATAAGTTATTGAGATCTGCAGTGAGGTGATTCGTAGCCCTAGAATCTGGGTACCAGGTTGGGTTATGAGAAGAACCCGTAGAAGAGGCAGTGAGAGCAACATTGGCATTCTTTTGGGGGAATTTCTTGGCACCTAGAAGCTCTAGATATTTTCTGCAAGTGGTAGCAATGTGTTCGACATGTCTACAAATCTGACAAACAACAGAATTATCTTTACCATTGGGTTGTTTAGAACCATTGTTAGGATGTTTCTTACTATCAGAGGAAGGAGGCAATTGATTTGAATAAGAATGTTGTTGTGAGTATGTAGAGGTATCCCTCTTTTTACTTGCAATATTAGTAGAAGGAAAATCAATAGAGATAGCATGTTGAGCTAATTGCTTCTCAAAGGTAAGAAGCAGACTTTGCACATATGGCATGGTCAAATCATCCAATGGAGCAGTGACTATGATAACAAAGGTATCATATTCTGGTGGTTAACCACCAAGAAGGTAGTGAATAAGATCTGAATCTGATATAAAATAATTAGAAGCAACAAGTTCATTAGAAATGCCTTTAATTTTTTGGATGTAGTCTACAACTGACAAGTCTCCTTTTTTGATGTGTGATAGCTCTAATTTCAAATCATGAATTCTGGATTTGTTTGTGGAGGAAAATAAGCGGTTGACTTGGTCCCATATTTCCTTAGAAGTTTTGCAACCTACAACTTGGGCAAGAATATGTTCTGTGAGTAAAGAAAGAAGCCAGCTCAATATGAGCTGATCCTGTTCATGTTAGGTGAATTCGGGGTTGACCTGTTGATCATTGGTATTAGCAACATATTTTGATGGACATGGTAGAGATCCATCGATATATCCAATGAGTCGATACCCATTGAGTGCAGGGAGAATTTGCATGGACCATAGAAGATAGTTGTACCTATCTAGACAAACTGTATTAGCATTCATAAACCTGGACAGAGTAACCAATTCATTAGCTCTGGATGAAGACTCACCTTGAGAGTTGATGGAAGAGATTTGGGTAGACATGACACTAGTATTCTATAGCTCTGATACCATACGAGAATCAATTGAAGAGGTAAATTTTTGATTGATATTTACCGAGTTTACAGAGATTTATATAGAGATGTAAAGAATTCAAAAGTTAAAAAATAAAATGTACAAGTAACTGATAAGTACAACAAGATAGTAGTTATCTGGTATTGTTAAGTATACAGATAGCTATTGATTAGTGTCATCCAATTGATGATGTGGATGGTATGCTGTTATCTCTAATAGCAAACCTTCTGGAATGGGAGAGTAAAAACGTTTAAAGTGAAGTTCAACCAAACAACAAAAATAGGAAACATTTAAAGTAAAAAACGTTGAAAGTGAAAAAGTATAAATAAATGTTTAAAAAGAAAAAGTGCAAATAAATGCCCACAAAACCAAACACATACTTAGTTGGAAAACAAGAGGGTCTAACAGGCCTCAATTTTGCAAACAAGATTTGGATATAATCGAACCCCACAAGCCTGCTATCTGTAGTTTTCTTGGAACTAAGTGAATCCAGAAAGAACAAAGAATGTGTTGCCAAATCTTTTTCTTATCTTTATGACTATTTGTAGTTGATTCCATAGGGTTTTCTGGAGGATTATGGATTTTATGGGATAAAAATAGATGTTATTTTGTCAAATGATCGTTTAGCACATTCTCTAATTTTGGATTATGTTAGTGGAAAATCGTGGTTTTGTACCTTTAATTATGCCCCTCTAAATAAAAATGAACAAAAAAAAAATATTATTGAATTGGATTAGAGAAATATCCGAAAACACTAGAGGGGCATGGTGTTTAGTTGGAGATTTCAATGCCTTCAGATTAAGAGAGGATAAGAGGGGTGGTAGATCGGTTTGACCATTTCAGACAAGAGATTTTAACCAATTTATAAATGGCTGTAATCTTTTTGATTTAAAAATGATGGGAAACCAATTCACATGGCAAAATAAATATACATGGGAAAGATCTGATTGGGCTCTTATAAACGATGAATGTAGTAGCTAATTTCCTGCTGCAATTCTAGAAAATCTCCCTTTCCACTCCTCAGACCACTCCCCTATTTTGCTAAATATGGATTGTTTACCTCCTAAAGGCCCAAAGCCTTTTAGATTTGAAGCCATGTAGAGTGAAGATACAAAGTTTGAGGAGGTTGTTTCTTAGCCATTGAGGCTTGAAACTAGTGGTTCAAGAGCTATAAAGTTTATTAAAAAAAGAACTTTTTTTCATTGGAATAGGGAGTATTTTGGAAACATTTTTATAAAGAAAAAAATATTCTCAATAGGCTCAAGGAATTAGCAGAAAATCTAAACAACAGAACTCATGTTAATCTAGAAAGGGCCCACCAAATTCAATTGGACGATATTCTAAAATGCGAAGAGATTCATTCAGCTCAAAAGGCCAAAATTGATTGGCTCAAGTTTGGTGACAAAAATAACAGGTTTTTCCAAACTATGGTTGCAATTAGAAGGAATAACAATAAAAGCTTTATAATAAAGAATGATGATGGTGAGTGGATTAATAATCATCTTGAAATTTTAGACTATTTTGTTAACTAAGTTTGAGGAAAGATTCACATCCGAGGGTGTCTTAGGGGCTGACAACTTCATCCAATTTATAAGTCCATGTATTTTGGATGAGCATAATATACTAATTAGTGTTGAAGTTTCAAATAAAGAGATGTAAGAGGCTCTTAAAACTTTGAAAGATCTCAAACTCCTAGTCCAGATGGTCTTAATGCTTTGTTCTTCAAAAATATTGGAATATTATTGTAGTTTCTATGAATGAAGTTGTGAAAGGTTCCTTTGATTCAGGGAAATTAAATAAAATTTTTAATGAAACTTTTATCACCCTGACTCTCAAGACAAAAAGTTTTGGTCAATAGAATAAAGTCCATTCTTGATTCTATCATATCCCCATTCCAAAGTGCTTTTGTGCCAAACAGGCAAATTAGTGATAACATTTTGATTGCTTATGAGATGATGCACACAATAAAAAAAAGGGGGATTAGACATTATGGCCTATAAAGTATATATGGAAAAGCCTATGACAGGCTTGAATGGAATTTTATTGAGGGTGTCCTAAATAGATTTGGATTCCATAAAAAATGGATTGATTAGGTTATGACTTGTATAAAATTAGTATCTTACCAAATTCTAATAAATGGGATCCCTATTAGAAAATTTGAATCCACTAGGGGGATTAGACAGGGTGACTCCCTTTCCCCTTACACTTTTGTTCTTTACATTGAAGCCCTCACTAGAAACCTAATCAAAGAAGCAAACAAGCCTAAGAACCCTATTGGTTGCAGAGCCTCGAGAGGGGGCCCTTGTATTCCAATTCTTTAATCTGTTGATAATTTCTTAATTTTCACAAAAATCACAATCCCAACATGTTTGGAAGTCAAAGAAATTCTTATAAATTATGCTAAGGCTTTGTGTCAAAGCCCAAAATTTTCAAAATCAACATTGAGATTTTCAAAAAATATCTCAATCAAACTCTAAAAGATAATGTCAAAAAGTCATGAAAATTCCCCTGGGAAAGAAAAACGATAACACTTACCTTGGGGACCCTATAATAAATGGCCTGGTTACAACGAAATTATTCACGGAACTCAAAGAAAAAAATTAAAAATAAGCTTGTTGCATGGAAACAAAAAATTCTATCAGACTATCAACTCTATGCTTCAATTCATCATGAAGTGCTTCAAGTGCCCGAATTGTGTTATTGATGTGGTAAATGAGACTCAAGGAAATTTTCTATGGGCAAAGGAGAATCGAGGAAATGAGAAATAGTGTGTCTTCCCAAGAGATGGGGCAGCCTTGGCCTTGAGAACATTCATTAGGTTAATGAGGCCTATCTTTCTAAACACGGTTAGTAAATTTTGAAAGACAAACAAAATCTTTGGGTAAAAGTTGTGACCCACAAATACATAAGAAAGGATAACTTTTGGAGTTTTAACCAAAAAGAAAATGGAATTTCATGGGCTTGGAGAGGCATTCTTAATTCTTGATTCCTTGAGAGAGGGATTGGTGATGGTAGACATGTCAATTTCCGGAATGCTAGTTGGATTGACCAGGGGTCCATAAAAGGATTTGATGAATAGAGATATCTCCTCTAAAGAAAATACCCTTCTAGTCTCAAGTTTCATTGATCATGATAGAAAAATGTAGGCGGAAAATTCAATTTGAAACTTTGTGCCAAACCTTGTATGGGCTAACATCATGTCCATCTTCCTCCCATCTAGAGTTTAAATTAATATGGAGATTGAATCCCAAAGGTAAATTTACTATCAAATCTACTTACAAGGAGGCTTGCATCATGTCCAATGGGATGGGGTGGGGGTGGGGGGGACAAATATGGTGTAAAGTAGAATATGGGGTCTCAAGCTCCTCCAAGTATTAAAACATTCCTTTACTTCTAAGTGCTAGGCTTCCTTCTAAAGCCTTTCTCATTTCTAGGGGATTTAACATTGATGGGGCTTGTAGTATTTATGGTGATCATGAGGATATTGATCACATATTCAGAAAATGTACCATTGCTAGCCAAGTTTAGAGCACTATTAACCTTAATACAAGTGACCTAAACTATTGTAATCTCTCCTTTCTTGACTGGTGGAGAAGCCTTCAAGAAGATAGAAATGAAAAAGCTTTTAAAAGTAAAGATTCTCCTCCCCCTATTATTATTGATAGAGCTCTAAGGGTATTTAAAATAATCCTCCATTCATGTAAAAATTTTTAGTAACTTAAATTCCTTAAAATCTTGGAAACATATTTTCTGAAATCTCCCTTCAGTTGGTACCATCAAAATTAATTTTGATGCTTCCAAAAAGGAGGACTGGGGCTATTCTATTGCCTACATTGCCAAGGGTCATCTTGGCAGTGTTTGCTGAAGCATGGGCGGCTTGGGAAGCCTACAGTATTGCTCAATTTTAGATCAGTCCCAATCTGTATTGAAGGGGACTCTCTCCTTGTTTTCTCATGCCTAGAGATTGAAGAAGGTTCGCGTTCCTTGGAAGCTGAAGATCATCATCACCGAATGCTCAAAGATTGCAGAAAGCTTAGAGTGTGGAATCTCCTACTTTCACTTTTTTAGGGAAGAAAACCAAGCAACATATTGGATGGCGAATCAAGCTTTCTCTTCACCTTTACCACCTTCTGTACCTTTGTTTTTCTGCTCTTCCTACTGGTCTTTTGTTTATTTGTTTTTGTAATGCTTGGGGCAGAGCTACCTTTGAAACTTTAGGGGTACTTTAAGTAATTGTTATATACTTAGGGGTAGTTTAAGTAATTAAGTCATTCTGTTATTCTATATTAGAGTGCAAAACCTTATATTTTGTATGTATTTGTACTGTACATATTTCAGAAACCAAATACAACTTAATGATACGAAATAAAAAAATAATATAAACACTGTAAATCAAACTAGTCTTTAATGATACAATATATATATAACAGTGCAAATGATTTGATGTAAATTCTGACCTATTTTTGTTTCAAATTTTAGTTTACTTTGTTTGATTGCAATACAAATGAAATAAAATAAAATCTAAAACAAAATTAAATTAGAATTTACATTTTTTTCATTTGCACTCCCATGCATTTGTACTAGTGCAAATAAATTTAAACTGTAACCAAACACAGCCTTAAGGACTAGTTTGTTTTGCAGTGATGCAAAAATATGCTACCATAACTGTAAATGATTTGAGTGCAAATTTCAAATGTTGCGTTATTTTATTTGATTGCAGCCTGAAGCAGAATAAGTAAAACCTAAAATAAAATAAAATTGAACCAGAATTTGCATTCTTTTCATTGGCACTCTTAGTGCAAAATTGCAATGCAACCAAACAAAGCCTAACTTCGTTTTACATCCTACATTCGTAACATTCCTATCCACTATCCACTCTGATAAGTTCTGGTCACCGTGATTTCCTCTCTCTCTCTCTCTCTCTCTCTCTCATATGTGACATCGTCTCTGTTGATTTTCAACAATGGCATTTGTTTAATTTGGATCCTCAGTTAGAAACCCTTTTCGTCTTCTCTGTCCATGGCTGCGGTGCTTGAATCGGTTCCTTCTCCACACTCCTCACACCCTCGAACGGCGGTCTCAAGACGACGGAGACCGTTTGTTTGGACACATACCGGAACATCACCACTGCGGTTCTTGTCAGCTACCAGCCCGAACACTGCGAGCCGACGCCGTGGAATCTTCTGCGAAGCTCAAAATGTTCCTTCAAGAGGTTACATATTTAATCTCTCTTTTTCCCTGTCTCGTTTTTCTGACCTCCGTGTTTCCATTACAGTTCTATTGATGATTTGCATGTTCTCTTATATAATTCTCCTCTCGACTACACATACGTTTTGTAACCAGACACTGCCTGAGTTCGGGCAGGCATTCTAAGGCCTATCACAATAACCAGTAGCTTATTTCGTTGCCATCTTGGACGAAATGGTTCCATAATTCCATTGTGATCTTTTCCGTTGCATCTGATAGAAAAATTTTTCCGTTCAAGTTGCAGTAAAAGGGTCGAAAATGTAACCTCCAAACCTGTAGCAATATAATATGAACCAAAAAAAATGCAGCAATATAATTGATCCTTTTTCCTTCTCTGTTCCTTTTTGTGGGTGGGATATTAACTAGTACACTGGAGTTATCAAAAGTTCAAAATAGAAACTAGAGGGTGTTCTTAAAGGCGGCTACCCTTTTCCAACGAGGTTTCCATTACCAAGCACCGACTTCCATAGGATTTCTGGACTAATTGTAGATACTGTGGTAGGGTCTACTATCGGTCAATTACATTCCTATATTCATGGATAATACACAATTTAAGTTGTATATTCGAGGTTGTTATTGCCACTAGCTACTGAGCTTGGTTAGTGCAATTACTGAATAGCATACAATATGTGGGTGGCAATCTTAGTTCAACAATTACAAAATTCAGCAAATAACCTTGAGTTAGGCAACAACAAGGTCCCATTTAATGAAAATTCTGTCATTTTCTCTAACTATTTTTGTATGTTATCTCCCTGTCTCTGTTTCATTCTTTGGTTGGCTTGTGTTGAATGAAGGCAACTTGAACGCACTTCTTATGCTGCAAGCATTCGCGTCAGATACAGATTCTAATCTTATAAATGAAAGATATTGATGAAAAATGTGCCAGAAATGGGAATTGATCAAAAAAAAAAAAAACAGATAGGTGTAGTGTCACTTTGTTGTCAGATTTCCTGGGATTTTCATATTCAACAATATGTTTCCATTTTTAATTTGCACAGGTAAAACTCAATAGGAAGATCACTTGAAAAGATGAAGCCCTACCAAATAGATAAATAAATAAAAGAAAGGATAAAGGATATCATAGTCCATAGGTGCTTACATTATGAACTTAATGCCCAAGCACTTATTTGCCTTGCCTTTCAAGTCAATGAGCCACTTGTCTACTGAGCATGGACAAAAATCACAAGAACTTGATGGTCCTACATATGGTAAATGGATTTTTCTGGTTGCTTTTCCATTATGGTTCATCTAAAATCCAGAAAGTCAAATTCAAGTACTTTCCCGCTGTTGTGAATCTCTAAAGCATCCAGTCTAAGAGATTGCCCACCTGTTGCAGAGTCAGAACTCAGGATTGATGGGAAATTGGGAATGTTCATTATGTATCACATAAAATGTGGGCAGTATCATTGTACAAATATTTAGGGGCCATTACTTGGTGTAATAGTACAATCTCAGACTGATAAGTATGAGAACATGAGTTTGAGTCTACAAGCAGCTATTTTTATGCCAAAATAAAAAGGAGAAAAAAAAAAGAAGGCAAGGTTTGTTTGCAGTCTACCCTCCCAAGACCCTGGATGGCTGGGACCAACATTGGGTAATGGACTAATGACCTTTTTACCATTGCAAAAATATTTCTTAGTTGTCAGTCCAATGATCCAATCATAACCATGTTGCTCCACAGATGTTCTTGTATTACTTTTTCCTATTTTCTCTCCAGCACGGTTGCACCATTTTTCAAGATGCACTTGTCAGTTATTGAACTACATCTTTTTCTTGTATTTTCTCTTGCATTGTTTTCCGTTATGCATTTAGCACATTGTATTTGATCATTAGATTACCTTTCTTTAGTCTATTTGATGTGGTTTCTAAATAATGCCCCTCCTGATACAACCAGACTAAAGCTTTTGCAGTTCCAAGGAGGAATGTGATGACTTTGATGCTTTCAAGTTTTATCTTCTCACAAGTTGGCTTTCATGACAGTTCACTGGCTCAACCTTCTATTGGCTTTAGGGAATATATAGATACTTTTGATGGTTATACGTTTAAGTATCCTCAGAACTGGATTCAAGTCCGAGGTGCTGGAGCAGACATATTTTTCAGGGACCCTTTTGTTCTGGATGAGAATATTTCGGTGGAAGTTTCCTCTCCTTCATCTTCCAAGTACAAAAGCGTCGAGGATTTGGGTCCTCCTCAAAAAGCAGGAGAGAAAGTACTTAAACAGTATTTGACAGAGTTTATGTCAACTAGACTTGGCGTACGGCGTGAATCAAACATTCTTTCTACATCATCAAGAGTTGCAGATGATGGAAAGATCTATTATCAAGTTGAGGTTAGGACATTTTTGGATTAAAAAAAACGAAAAAAATGCTTAGGCTCAGTTTGGGAAGAGTGTAAATACAAGCATTTTCAGTGCAAAACCTTGTATACAGTATTTCTAAACCTTGTATTTGCACTGTTCATTTGCACCAAAGCTCAGTTTGGGAAGAGTGCTGCAAGACCTTGTATACAGTATTTCTAAACCTTGTATTTGCACTCATCCTAAACTGAGCCTTGATTGCATACCTTATAGAAATAGTACTACTAAGAACTAAACATTAGGTTGTCCTATCATGCTAGCTCTTGCACTGTGAGGTCCCAAGTGATCTTGGACAATACTGTCGAGTCTTGTAATTGAATGATTTGGCTTTGTCACATTCTTTCTATCAGATGACAGATGGAAAGAATACATGCATCTTTTTTTTTGGGGAAATTGGCAGAAGCATAAATCTTCATCATGCAATTCATTATCAAATCCAGGATATTTGATTAAAAGTTGTACCTTTGACATTGTATGCAGATAAATATAAAGTCATATGCAAACAACAATGAATTAGCTGTTATGCCACAGGAACGAATAGTACGTTTGGAATGGAACAGGCGTTACCTTTCAGTTCTTGGAGTTGAAAACAACCGACTGTATGAACTGAGACTGCAAACACCTGAAAATGTTTTCTTGGAGGAGGAAAACGATCTGCGCCAGGTCATGGATTCCTTCAGAGTAGTTAAGGTGGCAGCTTGACCATTTAATTGCCATGAGACATCCCTACGCTCTGGTATTTGAGTTCTCTTTGTTCCCCCCCATTCTTTGGTTACCGTGATTAGGAATTAGACATGTATTATCACTGGTACTTAATATTCCATTCACTGCATTTAGACATTTTCATCTTTTCATTTCACTTTCTAAGTACTTTATAATAAAAATAGGCAATTATATGCATAATTCTTATATAGGAAGAAAATAGAAAGGAGTTGTAGTAATTAGTAAACAGTGAGTCTATGCAATTTTTTGTATCCTTTGCCTTACAAACATGGTAGGACGCATGAAAAGGCATAATAAAATACAAAGTTGGATGTGCTTTCTGCGTTGGTCCACATTTTTTGTATAACAAAGAAAACAAACAAGTGCAGAATTATTTGAAAGAAAAGAGAATGGCCTCAGTGATGCTCATGTAATCTTTGTTGCTCAGCAGGGGAGTTTTTGTTGCTGCTCAGCCCGGGTCTTGTGAAAACCAACAGCCCAACTGAAGCAGAGAGGGAAGCTGTTTTACAGGGTTTAGTGATTTACTGCTGGCTAATTCTCTTGCTTTGGATCAGTTGATCGTTGAATCTAATTGCCAAGAGTTGGCGAATTGTCTCTGACTCAAATTACAATCCACCTTTGGATTTTTTATTCTCTGTTTGGGAAGTTGTGAAACGTGCTGTTCTTTTGGATGTCTTTTATATTTGCAAACCGCTGTTGTAATAGGGCTGCACCTGTGGTTGCTCAGATGAGCTTCTTCTGTTAAAAGAGATTTGTTGGTTGGGTTCTCCTCCTGTTTGGCTGGGTGTCTCATAATCGAGATTGGGAATCTTTTTTGTATCCTGGTTCTAGGTATGCTTTAGCTCAGTTTGTTATAGTTTGTATTGTTTGGGCCTTGAGCCTTTCTTTTCCTTTGAATGAAATCTTGGAAGACCGATGCTGCTAAGGACCTAAGGTGGGTAATTGGGTATATGATGTGTGTGTGTGTGTGGTGTGTGAGAGAGAGAGAGGATCCACCGATCCGGGGATATATGATAAGAGTGGGAAAGTCATTTGATCGGAGAAATTTTGGCTGATATTCTGACCGTAATACTAGTCCTATGCCCCCAAACTTGTAGAGTTTTCCAAATGGATCCGATTCGAATATGAATCCATCCTATTCTTTTAAGTCAGATCCGGGCATTTATAAATTATAATAGCTATTAGTTGGATCTGATCATAATTAAAAATATGATCCGTTTATTTAATCAGATTGAATTTGAATATCGTTTGATTCGATCTTCCGATCAGATCCCATTCTGTATACATATATAAAATACTATTTTTTTGGTATATAATTATATATAAAATACTAGTTTTTTGTTAAATTTCGTTACAACTGGATGTTAATTATAGATTTATTATGTATGTCAATTCTATACAAGTTTGGGTTCAACTATGATACCTGAAGAATTTCACACCAATCAATCGGTATCGGGAAAGCGATAAACAATCGAGGGGCTTGAATGGTCAAAGCTCTTCCAAGTTTACTAATATTATAATTTATTTAAATATCTAGATAATATTAGATGAATTGAATTTGAATCTATGTTTTACAAAGCTGGGGGGATATCAAATCGAATTCGGATTTTATATTTTATTGAGTTGGATTCGGATATCCATATATCTGAACTCAATTTGATCCAATTTATGAAAGCTCTTCCACCATCATACCTTTCCGACATCATAGATTTTTTCTACATGTTTACCAATATTAATAATTGATTTAAATATCTAGATAATATAAATGAATTAAATTTGAATCTATGCTTTGTGGGATATCAACTCGAATTTGGATTTTATATTTTATTGGATTGGAGTCAGATATCCCTATCTGAATTCAATTTGATCCAATTTATCAAAAAAAGAAAAAAGAAAAATCAATTTGATCCATTTGCAGCCCCAAACTAAAGAAACTATATTGAAAAAGATTAGCAGATAGAGTTTTAGGAACTTTATAGGGTTTAATTGAGACTGCTAAATAAATGCTGAAACCTGGAAGCAAAATGCTGGAAACATTCAAAACTTGAAAATAGAGAAAAAATAGTTATTGCAATGCCTATGTTTCATCATTCAAGAATCAAAATCATAGTTGCAAAAATGCAATGGTACTTCTTTTTTTATAAGTTGGAATCATTTGAACAAGCCACTATCAGCCCTTAATTTTAACAGTTATGAAATGTCATAGGTACTCTATACTTTGGGGGTAGTGACAGGGCCTGAATTTTAAGGACAACACATTATTACCCTGTACTTTTTGACACAGTTCAGTCGAATCTATAGGAAAGGAAGAGTAGTTTTGGAATTTTAAAATGTTTAATACAAGATAACTGATGGAATGTTAATGGTTAGATTTGAAAAGTTCAAGGTACTGTATTGTCACATTTGAAAGTTCAAGCCTTAACACTATCCCCAAGGTACAGGATACCTATCTAGAATTTACCTTCAAGGCCCTGTCGACCAACTTTACAGTTTTTTTTTTATAAGCTCTGGGCTCCATGGTAAAGTTATTTTTTCTGGATATCACTTATCCGGGTAAGTGATACTCATCTTCCGGGTGGGTTGGGTAGACTTTCTCACTAGGGTGAAAGTTTTATTTAATGGGACAAGTTTGTTCATTTTAACATTGACTTTTTATGAGTAAAAAAAGTCATTATATAACTCACCAGGAAATTAAAAGAACATAGATAAGTAAATCTACCGATAAGTATTTTCTAGAAAACATTTACTTGGATAAATACACTTACCCGAATGACATTCTAAAAAAACGAGCAAAGCCTAAAAGAGGAACAGAAAATTGGTTAGAACTTTCCAACTTTTGTGTTTTTCTCCTATTTTCTATCAAACCATGCATAGCCTTAGCCTTAGTGACCTGTTGCACGTTAACTAGAACTAGAGGTATTATAAACGAGTGCGACTATGGATTTTATGAGTAAAGGCATGATATTTTAGAAACTTATAAGTGGTAATCAGTTAATGGAACTGTTGATAATAACAGAAAAGAAATGTGAATGGCCCATTTGGGACCTCGTAAGATGGCCCATTATGGCTAAAGAGGGGTAACCGACATCTATAAATAGCCCATGAAACAATGAGAAAGGCATCGAGGTCTCTCTCTCTCTCTATATATATTTTTCTGATTTCAGGAGGCAGAGTCTCCCTCGAAGAAGACTCCTGTGGTGAGCAAGCTCTCATCAATTCTGGTATCAGAGTTTGAGGTTTCGTCCAGAGAAGTGGTTGTCCATGCCGCAGACCAGGTCAGTGTCAGTAGAAGAGAGAATGGATAGAATTGAGGTCGATCTACACAAGTTCTTCGGCGACCTGCGAGAGATCAAGGAAGCGATCTCAGCAGTGATGTCACAATGTGAGAAGCTGAATGCATCACCGAACAGCGAACAGCAAAGAAAACGGTGACGAGAGCTCCAGCCAAGACAGTTCTCACCGGTTCGGCGGAAATAATCACCGCCGGGTCAGAGTGGATTTCCGGCTTTCAGTGGAGAAGATCCTCTTTCTTGGATCTACAGAGCAGAGCGATACTTTGATATCCAGGAGATCGCGAGCCATCAGAGAGTAGCGATCGCTCCAGTGTACTTAGAAGGAGAGGCGATCGGTTCCAGTGGTACAAACGATCGCATCCTCAGATGATGTGGAAAGAGTTTTCGTAAGCCCTCCGTATCCGTTTTTGACCTTCCTCTTTCGAAAACTTTGACGAAGCTTTGTCGAAGCTGCGATAAGAAGGCACGGTACGGGAATACTAGGTTGCATTTGAGCGACTGGCAATGGATGTTTCATTGGCGGTCTCCAAGACGAAATACGAGTAGAGGTGAAGGCCATGCAACCTAGCACCATGTCCGCGGCTGTTGGACTGGCTAGACTCCACGAGGACAGGATAAATAGCTTGAGGAAAACAAACCGAGGCGCAGGACCGATCTTGAAGACTCCACTCAATCGTCCTGAAGGTTCGACCGCCAAGGAAACGACAGTACCAACTCAAACAATTCCTCTGAAGAAGCTCTCATGGTCAGAAATGCAGGCTCGTAGGGAACGAGGCCTCTGCTACAATTGCGACGAAAAATTCTCCCTTGACATAAGTGTAAGCGACATCAGGTGTTCACCTTACAAATCGATCCTGAGGGAGACTATGAAGATGACTGGGCCGACGACACGGATGAACCGAGACAGTTAGGGGAACCGGGAGAGCCGGCCATTTCATTACAACCTCTGACGGGGACACATTCAGCCCAGACCATGCGGGTGATGGGCCGGCTTATGGGCCGACGGGTTGCAGTATTAATCGACAGTGTAGTACTCTGAATTTCATTACCGCTGTGCTGGCTAAGCAGTTGGGGCTAGCAATCGAACCGACTGTCTCGTTCTCCGTCCATGTAGCTGATGGTAACTGTATACGGTGGATTGAATGTGCGAAGGGCTCAGGTTACAGATGCAAGGGTGTGAATTCTGAGTGGATTTGTACCCGCTGGAATTCTGTGGGGCTGATGTGGTATTAGATTCAATGGTTAAAAGAGCTGGGGCCAGTAACATGTGATTGGGCCCACCTCACGATG
This sequence comes from Nelumbo nucifera, assembly GCF_000365185.1. Next base: position 637,146 of record NW_010729180.1, read on the forward strand.
GATTTCCAGAGTCAAGGCAAACGGTGTCACCTTAAAGGTTGGGAACCAGAGCCGATACAACAGGAGAGGTTAAACCTTATTCTGAAGTCAGGAACTGGTGTGAAGGGAGTTATTTTAACAAGTTTGGGCGTGAGTCAGCCAGGCCCAACCTTGTCCGGGAGTGACAGTGAACACATGTCTGAAATACAGGAAACCAAACTGTTACCGGTTACTCAGATGTTTTTCATGAACCCTCTGGCTTGCCGTTAGTAGGGGTGGCAATTTTTCACCCAATCCCTTGAACCTGCCCAATCCACCCAATCTGCCCATTTATTTGGTGGGTTGTGTGATCAACCCATCACTCAATCCACCAATTTAAATGGATTGGGTTGGGTTGGGTTGTGGATAACCGTTGGGTTAACCATTACAAATATAAATATTAATTTCTTAGTTTTTTTTTAATTTTCTTCATTTGAATTAAATAATTTATAATTAATACATTAATTTTCTATTAATTGTTGATTAAATTTAGTTGTCTTGAATCAATACATTTCACCGGACCAGTTCAATACACCCGATCCAACATATCGATCCGGGTCAACTCGACTTTGAAATAGACCTCAAACGGGATGGCTTGGTATCACTTGCTTTGCCCGGTTGGGTTGTTCGGTCCAACCATTATTCACACAACCCAACCCGACCCGACACAAGGAGATCCGGGTCGACCCAAATCCGAAGTAGGCCACCGGACCGGGTGAAGTCCATACCCTAAATCACCCACTTGCTTTGCCCGGTTCGGCGCGTATCCATACAACCCGAACCGAATTCGGCACGGGTCAACAATGCTAGTTGACCTAGACCCTTTGGAGCCTCTGACCTGGGACCGACTTGAATTCGGATCGGTCTGGTCCGACCGAAGTGAGCCGGTCCAGCTGGGTCTGGCCCGACTGAGCTGAACTGGCCCAATCTAGTGTGGTCCCGACCGGTTCAGTCGGGACCTGATCCGACCAGACTGGTCTAGATCTAAACGGTTCAACCACTCTTGATGTGCTTAGTTCAAAGACAATCCAATTAGATAGTTTAAGTTGGTCTGACCGGCTTGAACCTAAGTGGTTTGTCAAATCTGAAGCCCAAACATAGTTAAGTGGCTTTGCTGCTTGTGTAAAAATAATGCATGTAATGTGATTTGAACCTTCATCACTTGTATAAATAACAATTACTATTACCACTAAGCTATAACCAACTTATTTATTAGGATGGAATTAGTTTTTGGTTTTAACTACATAAATATAAGATTAATGGGTTTGGGCAGGTTGGATTGGGTTGAACCAACCCATTTAATTTTACATAATTGGGTCATTAACGGGTTGACGGGTAATGGACTGGATTGAAACTCAACTCAAACCAAACCCAACCCAATCCACTCAATTGCCACCATTAGCCGCCAGTGCAGTCACATGACCATCGGATTCCAATCAAACCAGGTGTTGCACCTGCTAATGTGCGACCCTATCGGTATCCACATTGCTAGAAAAAGAAAATAGAAAGATTGGTGAATACAAAGGCATGATACAGCTTAGTAACAGCCCGTATTCAGCACCTGTCCTCTTGGTTAAGAAGAAAGTTGGCACATGGCGTTTTGGAATTGACTACTGTGCCCTAAATTGATGAACTGTTGGATGAACTTGGTATGGCTAAAATTTTCTCCAAATTAGATTTACGGGAAGGGTACCACTAGATTAGAGTACATGCTCAAGACGTCTATAAGACGGCATTTAGGACGCAGGAGAGCCACTATGAATTTTTTGTGATGCCTTTGGCCTTACAAGCTCCATTTACTTCGTATTTGTGGCGTTTTATTCTGGTGTTTTTTTATGACATTTTAGTCTACACCACCGATTTGGAGTCTCACATGCAGCATTTGACATTCTTAGGGCCAATCAGTTGTATGCTAAAAAGTCGAAATGTGATTTTTGACAGACGCAAATTCACTATTTTGGACACTATGTCACAGCAGGCACAGTCAGAGCTGATCCAGACAAGATAAATTGTATGTTGCAGTGGCCCAAGCCCACAACTGTCAAGGATCTTAGGGGTTTTTCGGGTCTTACTGTGTATTACCGGCGGCTCATTAAGGGATACGGCACTATGACAGCTCCACTAACAAAATTGCTCGAGAAGAATGCATTCCAGTGGTCGGAAGAAGCAGAGAATGCCTTCACGACACTAAAGATGGCCCTTACGACACCCCCATCTTGTCCCTGCCAGATTTTTCAAAACCGTTTGTAGTGGAATCGGATGCATCAGGAAAGGGCGTAGGGGCGGTACTGTTACAAGACGAAAAGCCAATTGCCTATTTCAGCAAGGTTCTATCACCATTGGCCCAGGGGAAATCCACGTTTGAAAAGGAGTTAACGGCGGTTGTGTTGGCTGTGCAGAAATGGAGGGGGTACTTGCTGGGTCGAGCTTTCACCATTCTCTCCGACGAAAGAAGCTTACGATATCTAATAGAACAACCGGTTCTGAATGAGATACGACAGAAGTGGGTATATAAGTTGCTAGGCTTTGACTTCACAATAGAATACAAAGCAGGTCCGTCCAATCTGGTTGCGGATGCTTTGTCAAGGCAACATGAGTGCGTCAGATGGTAGCTTCTAGGCTCACTTATCCATTTATGAGTCAACTGAGGGAGGAAGCCTCTAATGATGCTTGTCTCACTTGAGATCAGAAACCAGATCCGGAATGGAGAACAAGTCCCATCTGGTTTCTCCCTTTGTAATGAAACTCTGATGTACAAGGGCAGAATGGTGCTGCCAGGTAACTCAACCCACATTCCGGCCCTCTTAGAGCTTTTTCACGCTTCACCAGTGGGTGGACATTCTGACATCCTACGAACATATCGTAGGGTATCATCTCAATTTTATTGGGTGGGGATGATGAGACAGATTCGAGAGTATGTTGCCATGTGTGCAATATGTCAAGGGCATAAATATGACAATCAGTCCCCGGCTGGGCTGTTACAGCCTATACCGCTCCCGGAACAAGTTTGGGATGAGGTAACCATGGATTTCATTACTGGTCTACCTCCTTCCGGCGGAAAGACGGTCATTGTTGTTTTTGTGGATCGGCTGTCTAAGTATGCGCATTTTGCACCACTTTCCCATCCATACACTGCAGCACAAGTGGCCAAAATTTTTGTCCAGGAGGTCTCCCGTTTACATGGCACACCCAAGACAATTATCTCTGATCGGGACTCAGCTTTCATGAGCCATTTCTGGGGTGAATACTTCCGGGTGCAAGGAACGAAACTCCATCATTCCACCAGCTATCATCCACAGTCCGATGGAGGTGGTGAATCGTTCCCTTGAGACCTACCTTCGGTGCTTTACTAGTGATTACCCTGGGAGTGGACTAAGTGGCTGCCGTGGGTGGAAGACTGGTATAAAACCTCATTTCATGTTTCAATTGGCATGTCACCTTTTCATGCCCTGTATGGAAGGGAAACCACCCTCTTTACTACCCTATGAGAAGGGATCCACAGCTGTGACTGAAGTAGATGCACATCTAGCAAACAGAGATGCCGTCCTTAAGGACTTAAAGGCCAACTTGCTAAAGGCACAACAAATGAAGGCCTACTATGATAAGAAACATCGAGATGTTCAGTTCGAGGTAGGAGACTGGGTTTATTTGAAGCTGAGGCCCTACAGGCAGAGTAGCTTGGCCAAAAGGTCCTCTCAAAAGTTAGCTCCCAGATTTTAAAAGGTCCTCTCAAACACAAAAAAGCATATCTTAATAGTTAATGCGAAGTATGAACTATCAAAATGCTTTGTGAAACATTGAAATAGTAAAGGACTAAAATGAAAGTAATAACTGTGGTTTAAAAGTTAAGTCATTCTATTTTAATACATTATTTAATAGGAGTTAAATAAATAAATACAAGTTAACGATTCAATAGGAATCAGATTTGAGATTGCCATTTGCATCTTTAAACCTACTACAATGATAGGATCCAATTAATAGATACAAGAACAGGAATGAAATCTAGTATCAAATTCCTCACTGCGAAAAATAGGAATAAGATACAGGAAAAGAAGTAATCATTTACATAACCATTCTACTTCTTGCATTACATTTCCTTTTCTTCATTGTACAAATTGGAAATCTCAAATAAATGATCCAAAAACATCTATAACTAATTGTGAGCATGGAAAAACACTTTGTTATGTATGTTTGCTTTGCAATTTCATTAAAAAATGGGCAAGAGCAGAAAAAAAAAAAAAGCTTGCACCCAGATCAGGTGCCACCTCCCTTCCTCATTATCTCAACTATGCAGCAATTACATTTTATTTCCATTTTTTTTTCATTTTCCATATAAACAACTTACACGACACTAAATGCTGACTGTAATGTTGATGAAACATGAGAGGCAATAGTCCGAGAGGCAAATGCTTGAATCTGCTTCTTGGCATCTAAAGAAACACAAGGATTAAAAGCATTAAGAAACAAAATAATGCATCTGAGTTGAAAATTAGCAGTAGGAACTAAGAATACTACAAGAAAGAATAAGAACATTTGCAATCTCAACCACACAGGCACCCCATCTTAAGTTTTTAAACCTAGCAATAAGCAATGTATTAATTAATTTTAGTGATATCACTGAAGAGACTTCATGCTCAAGCTTAGTTTTAGTTGGACCATTGCAGAGGATCACATGCTCAAGATATTAACTTATGGGCTTATTTTAAGCATTTAACCAGTAACTAACCCCATAAACAAAAAGACTATTGTTAATGATGCCACTGGCTTTGGTTCATTGCACAAAACTTCAAGCTGGTGTTCAGGGTTCAGACCCTGTGGTATTCCAGTGGTTGAATTAGAATTTTTCCAATGCTAGTGTTCAGATTGCCAATCCTCTGGTATCCCATTGGTTGAATTAGACTTTTATTACCAACCATGATGAGTTCACATGGTTAATACAAAAGGAATAGGCATTGTTTTGCACGCCTCCAAAATGTCCTACAGATGCTAGATACTATTTTAAATTTTATGACTGTTAGACCTAGATGAATTTCTCGGGTAACCCCCCTTATCTATATAACCATCATTTAACATAAGAGAAATTTTAAGCCTTTTATGGTAACAACTTTTGAGCTCTAATGTTGTCATAATAGATACCTTTTTGGGGCCCTTAAATAGATCGTACAATATGTTCCCACACTCCCAAGTCAACAAAGTAACAAACCACTTCTTTATTCACAACAGAGTTTCTTTTCTTCTGTGATAAGGTTTTCTGGACATTTTCAGTGTTCAACAGTGTTTTCTGGAGTCCAGAAAACAACTTTCAAAGTATGGCAGTTGAAGTGCTATGTTACCCAGATACAGCAAGGATGCAGCTGGGTACATCATTGGATACAAATTTTGCACTAAGAAATTGAAGTATCCAGCACAATACGACATAATTGTATTGGTATTCAGGTATCATGGTTGAAGGGCCTAGTAAACATGGCAAACCACTCTGATGAATGATCCCTAGTTTTTCAGTGGTCTGTCTTGAAGTTGAAAGAAACTCTCACATTTTCTGAAAACAACGTGAATCCTGATGCTTTGTTGTAAAGAAGAGCGGTTGGGACAATTTGCTCCTGGTTGTTGGTTCAAGAACAATTCAGTAAAGTTCTCTACCACTCCTTTTTAAATTTTGAGCCTCTATTTTGGCATCATATATTAGACATACAAAGTTTTCTTATTACAAGCTTCCAAAGAGCCTTGTTTATGTGGATTCTGGTGTACACAATATCCTTTTGCCTTTTCAAATGCAATTAATATATTTTTTTTCAATAAACTGCAAATAACATATCACTGTCTCCAAAAAAATGATCTTATGATATCTTGGGCTATTTTCAGGTGCAGTAGCAGACTAGCAGTCATCAATTTAATATGCTTCAGAAGAATTTGTCTTGTACGTAAAAAAAATCAAATAACTCCATTTAGCCTAAACTTTTGTGAATCAATTAATTTACATCTAGGTCACCAATTGTAAATACAATGAGTAATCAAGTAAGCAGTTGGAAACATAAAATGGCACCACCACAATTAAAACTAAAATACCCAGTTCAGATGAAAAACTGGTCCAAATTTGCAGAGTTAATATAGATTATAATACCCAATTTTCATTATTTAACCTGTAATGGTACTCAATTATAAAAGCAATGAGTAATCAAGCAAGCAGTTGGAAACGTAGAATGGCACTGCCACAGTTAAAACTAAATGCCCAATTCAGATGGAGAAATAATCCAAATGTGCAAATAACCAATGTAGACTATAATACTTAATTTTCATTCTTTAACCCATAGTGGTACTCAGAAATCAGAGGATGATACAAATACATTTGTTGATGCATGGACCCTACACGCTAATTGCTCCTTGAAAATAAAGTTCTAACGAAGAAATCTACACATCTGCCTTGTGGACCAGGGTCATCTGCTGCAGCGCAGACATCAAAGAACACTTCTCACAAAATCTCCCATACCAAAATCAACCTCCTTGTACAGATTACAGATAGCAGGGTTGTCGCTGACTGTATCCTAGAAAGGAGGAATCACTAAAAGTTTGGAAATTTCATCGGTTTAATTTTTGGCAATTTGCCATGGATCTATCATTTTGCAGGAGTAATACAAATTGGAATATCTTGGAGGGAAATGGATTTTGTGAAAATACAATTATTGCCTTTTTTCTATATATTGAAGGAAAGGATATTAGGCATTTGCTGCAAATATCTTACTTGATGAGAGCAAGGTGGTCAATCAAGTTCTATATGCACTCTACCATTTTTAATCTAGTTAGGCACTAGAAGGATGTCAGATTTTAGGGTTTTGCACAAAGATGGGATAAACTAATCTATAAACCATACTAGACCAGTTAACTTTGGCCAACTAGGCAATTTAATAATTTCCCAGGTAACAATTCAAAACAGTACATATACGTTGGCTAATGAAAGGATTAAAACAAAAAATTGCATACCTTTGCGGCATTTAGTGAAGCCAACAATATTTGCAATGCTGAGGCTCAAACAAACTCCTACAACTAGGAGATAATCTGGTTCAAACCTTATGATTGAAAATATTCCAAGGAAGATCCAAGCAACTGCCTGCGCATAAGAAGATTGCTCTAACAGATCTATCAAAATAAGTACATAAATAAATAAAAAGATAGTTCTAACAGAAGAAACTTTATATCTACAAGAGAAGCACTCAAGTATTTGAAGTTTTATGGTCATTCAATGCATTCACTAGTTCATTTTTTTAAATTACTAGGGTATATCATGAATACAGACCGTGCAACCATTTGCACATAAAGGCAAGTGTTACCCAAGCTGGTAAAAAGTAATATGACCATCTAAGTACTGCGCATATACCTTGGTCAGGATGACATCTCATTGAGCTGGATCCTGAGATCAACAAATTCATCAGAAAATGGCCAAAGCCAGAAGTGGAGTTGCTAGAGCTTCTTTCTTCTTTTTTATTTCTTTTGAAGGAAACCTTGCTAACCCCGTGGAGTTGCCAAAGCCAGAAGTGGCCCAAGTCTCTGCTACGAACAGCAGGAAACCTTACCAACCCACTGGTTGGCACTTTGCCTAGAGCTTCTTTCCATTGGGGGATGAGAATACTAGGGCTGCCATTGTATTCAGCTGATATTACCTTGGTCAACTCCTGAGGAGCTGCCTTATGTTTCATTTTTTCTTGCTTTTTATTTGTGGTCTTCCTTTCAACATCAAAGTCAGAAGGTTATCTGTACATTATGCTTATTTATATTAATAAAGCACTTTGATCATTGCTACTTATAAAAAAAAGCAATATGCATATGCTGGAGCACTTTTCCATGCAAAGTAGGCATAGAAGTTCACCCCCACTCCCCACCTCTCTCTCTCTCTCCCTTTGGCGCATGCACAAACACCTATGGATATAAAAAATTCACAATCATACCAGTTCCCCAAGCCACCACTACTGCGCAGTTACACAAATCTTCAGGAAACTCCAGCCACAGACCTTAGAAACCATAAAAGACTTGAACGAAAAAGCTTAACTTCTCAGTGATTCTTCAAATCTAATGGTATATAAATTCAAATGTACCATGTTAGAAATTTTATCTGATAGTACATCTGTGGTGTATTAACTTACCGTAAGGTAAAGGGTCCACCAGAAAAGCCATGAATCTTTCTTATTCATTCGAGCCAATGACTGTACATAAAACAACAATATATACAGAACATAAGATGCAGGTAAAATTATAGTCTAAAATTTGTAGTAGGGATTTATTGTACAGAAAAATATATTGTATATATGCATACTAACCTCTTGGTCAAGGCATTCAAATTTCCAGATACTTTCACCCTGATCATCTATTTCATTCCACCACCTCAGACCAACTAATATCCGTCCACTGACATTTTTCACTACCCAAAAATCAAGAGCAGCAAGAAGCACTGTAACCACAAAAATGACGACAAAGCTACTAAAGAATAGGGCAGAAAGAATGTAGAACGCCAAAGCTGCAGCCTGTCAAAATCCAAAAAATAGTTAATCACATAACAACATGAGGTTACGCAAGAAAAAGGAAAAAAAAAAAAAAAAAAAACCTTGTCAAGAAACAACATACCTTGAAGAAAACATGAAAGAAGCATGTCTTTGGATTGGCATAATTTTCCGCAGGCTGCATTACGAAGGAAAACCATATGACTTAAGAAATAGATAATAAATGTAAGCAAAGCCATTCAAAATTGAACTAGATTAGGGCCAATTGGGACATCCAACTTGGACTTCTCCAAATTCTCAATCACAATGTAAGCTGGATACCGGACTCTCACAGGGCCTAAAGCCGAGTAAGAAAAAATTTTGGTCCAAATGTGCTTTCTTATTGGGGAGGGATATAAAAAAAAATTGCTTAGGCAATAACATCAATTGATAATTTGCAGGTCATAGCATGGAAAGTTGGTTTTTTGAACCTCGATTTCGATAAATTCAAACGGATACATCAGGCCAACCTTGTCTGATATATATAGGAATCAGGCGACCCTACAGATGAACAGATCTATGTAAATGATGATAGAGAGATAACTCAAGTGCTCTGATGCAATGTAAGAATTCACACATGATGACGTTTACATAAAAATGCATCCAAGAAAAGAATACAAAAAACAATTCTTTGATGAACAGGTTTATAAACTATGATAAAAATGAAATTTATGTGAATTCTATAGCAAAAGGAGACGCTGGTGAGAAATCTTGTTGTATGATTTACCGGATTTAGATCCATAACAAGAGATGTAAATGGTTTCTATTGAAATCTCCTGGGGATCTCCAGATTCGTGAGAGAAGAAAAACCAGAGTAAGATCTTCCCTCTACTTCGTTTTCTCTTTCTTCTTAGCTAAGGTTGAATTCTTCAGTTTTATTATCGGGAGAGCGCTCTATGAGGAATTCTGATGGGAGCCATTGTAATAACGACGCGCGATTGGTGGGCGTCGGAGGCTTGCAAAAAATGGAAAAGGGAAATTTCAAGTTTCATTAAATTACCCCTAAATTTTAGAAAACTGGCAACTGTTTAGAAATTGTCTTAAATTATCCGTAAGCTTTTTAACAATTAACCAAATCTTCCCTGTGGTTAATATCCGTTAATGTTCTATAATAATCCGTTCATAAAACTTGACATGTGGCATATAAATAAGTTTAAAATCCAAAATTACCCTGTTACAGTCAATTTTGCCCTTCATTGATCTTCAAATTTTTAAAATAAAACCCAAAAGATTGAAATAAAATTTTTCAAATAAATAAATACGTTAAAACCTGCAACATCAAATGGGTACGTAAAATGAAACTCAAGGTTCCAAAGAACATCCCCTGGTCACTCACACATTTCTCTGCTGTCTTTACAAACTTCTTGAAACACTCTAGTGCAATTTTCCCCTTAAGATATGGGTCAATTAACTCAAGGATTCCCTTCTTCCGGCAAAGCACGACCAATTCCACCAAGCCGACTTGTTCCTTTGGCAATGTTGGACTCAACACTGAACGAGCACACAGGATCTCAAACAGTACAATCCCAAAACCATTTCAAATCTATGAGGATGTTTGTTGCCTTCAACATCTCAGTGGATAATGGTGTGGTTGATGCCAAAGTGGAGGTAGTGTAGGCCACTGGCAGCTTCAATGCAGATCTCAAGCCTCTGCCTCCACGGCAGGGGTGGTTTACGAGTCTGTTAGAGAATAGAACCTATTCAAGGACCTCATTAGCTTAAGCTTTTAAATTCAATGGTTCTTTGAGATGATATCAGAGAAAGCCATTTTGACCAAATGATCTATGGTTCGATTCTTGTCGCCCATTATAATTAATTAAGTTTCGGCACAAAGTATGGGTGGGCTTTTACTGTCCACACTTTGAACCCAATGGGCTTTGGTGTGAAGGGGCATATTAGAGAACAAAGCCTATTCAAAAACCTCACTTAACAGCTTAAACTTTTAGGTTCAATGATTCTTTGAAAGAATCTTGTAAAGAGTCCCCATGAACCATGTAAATCATGGACGAGGATCATTTCACAGTATCCAAATTCCAAACAGTGAGATAGGTGATGGTGGCGGAACTTCGAGCATCTCGATCTGTCTTGAAATTCATGGACCCCTTGCTGAGACAATCGATTGCCTTAATCTCAACAAAGGAAAGTGACTGCAAAGGTTTGAAGGAAGTGAGGGTGTACAACTTCTACAAGTTTTTGCTTGTTTTGGCAGACCCTCGAGAGGGTGAATTTGCATACTGAGAAATAGGGACTCACCTAGGTGATGCACCATCAATGCTACCAGATTACTTCCTTTTCCTCTGCCATGAGGATACAGCAAGCACTAACGAATTTGTTGGGAATACTTCCAAAGAATTGGTTCTGATAAAGATACAGATGCTTTAAAGCTGAGCAGTTACCAGTTTCAGATGGGATCTGATTAGTTAGAGAGGTTTGCCATGTAAGTTGCAAGGGTTTTTAGATTTGTTTTTATTTTGAAAATTAAAAAAAAGGGAAATTGTCTCTTAAACTCATCATAAGTTTTCAAAACATCCAAAACTCTTCATGCCATTTAATTTTTATTTTCCAAAACTCACCATCCGTTAGAGCACCATTTAAGTTCATTGGCCAAGTTGTCCACGTCAACCTAAATGCAAGTTTCATGACCAAACTACCCTTGAACGGATAAGATTTCCGCTTGCTGAGAGTTTTTCATATATAAGATTTTCACTTGATGAGAGTATTTCTTGCTCTCAACGTCCAAAGGAACTTCTAATCAGGTATTTCATCTTCATTTTTGCTTAATTAGGGCACTCGTTTTTCATTGAACATGGGGGTGGTGACTTGACGGTCGCTGGAAAGTTTCACCTGAACTAGAAGAATTAAATATGATTTTACTCATTGTTAGCACCACTCATCATATAAATTTACTTGGAGAATGTGCTGTTAGATTTGAGTCTTGTAATTGGAAACTTAGTCAGATTTTGCACTTAGGTAATCTGCTGCTAGAATTTACTTGGAAATCTGATTCTGCACTAAGTAATCATAGAATAGCAATCAAAGTCTTGTTATTGGAAACTTGATTTGTATCTCACAAATGACCTATTTAGGCAAAATAGTAGTCTCTGTGGAATTTGTTGTGAAAGACTATTTGATGTTGGTGACTTGAGAGTAAATAGCTATTTTCCAAATTTGCAATTTTGCACAACTTTACGTGTACCTCAATTCAATGTTCAGACTTCTCACAAGACCATAACTGCAAGTTGGTAACCAATTTTTCACTATCATCACTATTAATTTTCACTTGCTTTGAGCGTTTTCTTATCATGTTTGATAATTATAATTACCTCTGCACTATTATATATACAATGCTTTTATATATTGGCATTTCCCACCTTAATTTCTGTCCTCATTCAGATAAATATGGTACTTTGCTTTGCAAGTCAGCAAATTTTGTTCCTGCTATATGAACTTTATGGTGACACTAAAATCTATAATTGTTTAAGCCTAGTTTGGAAGTATGAAGTCTGAACTCCATCAGCGAATCCATAAGCTCTGCATTTTGTCGGTCGCCAATACCACCTACATCACATATGTTGTGAATTCCATTAACTAGGGCCCTTGTGGGTTGGCCCTGATTCAAGGAACTGCTAGGACAAGGGGGTTCAATATTATTCATCACCTGAACTCCATCACATATGTTCTGAATTCCATTAACTACCCTTGTTGATTAGTCCTGATTCAAGGAATTGTTGTGACAAGGGGGTTCCATATTATTCATCGTCTGAACTCCAGTTAACTTTATGATATTTTCCATGTTTGGTAGCTGAGATGAACTGTATAATGATCCAACATGCCCAAAGTAACTAAGGTTCTGATCAAACCTATTCATGGGCCGGCCCATTATTAAGTCGGTCTTGGTCATAATTTTAGACTCGTGGGTTCGGGTTCAGGCCTAAAGCATTGGGCCTGATTTTTTTTCAGGCTGAGTTCGGGCTTTCTCAAAAAAGCCTGGCTCGAGCCCGACCCCAATCACGACTTGATACAATATATTAAATAATAAAAATATATTTTGTTTAGTAAAAAATATATATACAATATTTTTTCTTTGTTCTTCTTCTCTTTTTTTTCCAAGTAATAGTGAGATATTTATTATTTTCGAGTTTTGAAGGTTCTTAATATAAATAAAAAACCTTTTTATTGAATACAAAAGAAAAATAATTCTGTTTTCAAATTTTTGATTAGGCTCGGGCTCAAGACATAGGCCCGATGGTCGGGGGCCAGGCTCGGGTTCGGGTCTAAGTGTATTTTGTTGATACATATACAAAGCCCGGCCCGACCCAACCAATGAATAGGTCTAGTTTTGAGCACTAAACTCAATATTCTCTGATCATCAACTGCTTTACTACCCAACCTTGYCTATTCCACATGCCCATTAAAAACTTTTTTCACCTATTTTAATTGTCATTAAAGAARAGCATGGACATGAAGATCTAATGTTATTGTTATTTTAGGAAAGATGACTTCTCATGCTTCAAMAAATAAGTCCATTAATGTTGAAATGTGACATGCACAAAAGAAAATGTGCCACACTAAAGTCTAAACTCCAAGGAATCCAAGAAAATTCTTTTACAAATGCTTGAGTCTTTCTCCTTAATCTCTTTAGGGTTAGATCTGTAATTGATTATTATTTTACATGTTATTTGATTATTAAGTCGGTCTTGGTCATAATTTTAGGCCCGTGGGCTCGAGCTCAGGCTTAAAGCATTAGGCCCGACTTTTTTCATGCCGAGTTCGGGCTTTCTCAAAAATGCCTGACTCGAGCCCGAGCACGACTTGATACAATATATTAAATAATATAAATATATTTTGTTTAGTAAAAAATATATATACAATAATTTTTCTTTGTTCTTCTTCTCTTTTTTTTTCCAAGTAATAATTAGATATTTATTATTTTTGAGTTTTCAAAGCTTTTAATATAAATAAAACACTTTTTTATTGAGTAAAAAATAAAAAGAATTGTGTTTTCAAATTTCTGATTCGGCTCCGGCTCGGGCTCAAGACTTAGGCCCGATGGTCGGGCCAGGCTCGGGTTCGGGCCTGAGTGTAGTTTGTTGATACATATACAAAGCCCGGCCTGACCCAACCAATGAATATGTCTAGTTCTGAGCACTAAACTCAATACTCTGATCATCAACTGCTTTACTACCCAACCTTGTCGGTTCCACATGTCCATTAAAAACTTTTTTTGCATTCTTTTAATTGTCATTAAAGAAGAGCATGGACATGAAAATCTAATGTTATTGTTTTTTTAGGGAAGATGACTTCTTGTGCTTCAACAAAAAAGTCCATTAATGTTGAAATGTGACATGCACAAAAGAAAATGTGCCATACTAAAGTCTAAACTCCAAGGAATCCAAGCAGATTCTTTTACAAATGCACGAGTCTTTCTCCTTAATCTCTCTAGGGTTAGATCTGTAATTGATTATTAGTTTACATGTTATTTGATTATTAAGTCGGTCTTGGTCATAATTTTA
>NW_010729180.1:658599-672478 GCF_000365185.1 Nelumbo nucifera
CAATATATTAAATAATAAAAATATATTTTGTTTAGTAAAAAATATATATACAATATTTTTTCTTTGTTCTTCTTCTCTTTTTTTTCCAAGTAATAATGAGATATTTATTATTTTTTGTTTTTGAAGTCTTTTAATATAAATAAAACACTTTTTTATTGAGTAAAAAARAAAAAGAATTGTGTTTTCAAATTTCTGATTGGGCTCGAGCTCGGGCCCAGGCTCGGGCTCAAGACTTAGGCCCAATGGTCGGGCTTGGTTCGGGTTTGGGCCTAAGTGTATTTTGTTGATACATATACAAAGCCCGGCCCAACCCAACCAATGAATATGTCTAGTTCTGAGCACTAAACTCAATATTCTCTGATCATCAATTGCTTTACTACCCAACCTTGTCTATTCCACATGCCCATTAAATACTTTTTTCACCTTCTTTTAATTGTCATTAAAGAAGAGCATGGACATGAAGATCCAATGTTATTGTTATTTTAGGAAAGATGACTTCTCATGCTTCAAAAAATAAGTCCATTAATGTTGAAATGTGACATGCACAAAAGAAAATGTGCCATACTAAAGTCTAAACTYCAAGGAATCCAAGCAAATTCTTTTACAAATGCTTGAGTCTTTCTCCTTAATCTCTTTAGGGTTAGATCTGTAATTAATTATTATTTTACATGTTATTTGATTATTAAGTTGGTCTTGGTCATAATTTTAGGCCCCTGGGCTCGGGCTCAGGCTTAAAGCTTTGGGCCTGACTTTTTTCAGGCCGAGTTCGGGCTTTCTCAAAAAAGCGTGGCTCGAGCCCGAGCACGACTTGATACAATATATTAAATAATATAAATATATTTTGTTTAGTAAAAAATATATATACAAGATGTTTTCTTTATTCTTCTTCTCTTTTTTTCCAAGTAATAATAAGATATTTATTATTTTTGAGTTTTGAAGGCTTTTAATATAAATAAAACACTTTTTTATTGAATAAAAAAGAAAAAGAATTGTGTTTTCAAATTTCTGACTGGGCTCGGGCTCAAGACTTAGGCCCGATGGTCAGGCTAGGCTCGGGTTAGGGCCTAAGTGTATTTTGTTGATATATATACAAAGCCCGGCCGACCCAACCCACGAACAGGTCTAGTTCTGAGCACTAAATTCAATATTCTCGATTATCAACTGCTTTACTACCCAACCTTGTYGATTCCACATGCCCATTAAAAACTTTTTTCGCCTTCTTTTAATTGTCATTAAAGAAGAGCATGGACATGAAATCTAATGTTATTGCTATTTTARTAAAGAGACTTCTCGTGCTTCAACAAATAAGTCCATTAATGTTGAAATGTGACATGCACAAAAGAAAATGTGACATACTAAAGTCTAAATCCAAGGAATCAAGGCAAATTATTTTACAAATGCATGAGTCTTTCTCCTTAATCTTCTTTAGGGTTAGATCTGTAATTGATTATTATTTTACATGTTATTTGACAAGTATAGTRTTGTTATTTTTAGGAAGACACCAAGTGTTCATTTTCAAGTGGTGTGACCAATATGCGAAGGATATACAAGAAAATGAGATTTCACATGCAATGSAAGATGATGGTTCAACAACAGATTTACTTCCAAGGGATATAGTAACTGAGATGAGAATGGAATATGCATACTTTATACATGAGATACAATTGGAAGAAGTCAAGATTAAAAATATGAAAATAAATCTTGCTTCTAGTGGCAATAGTTGTTTTATTTGTTTTCAGTATTATGTTGCTCTTATAAACAGTTTTATAGGATGTTTGGTATGAATACGATGCCGATGAAACTTCTATTATGGTTACATTACAATAATACTATCGTCTTCTTTTGTCTTTATGCATTGGTCAAAAGTTGATGTATCAAGGAGGTTTCCTAAATATTGATATGGTGGATTATTTGTGTGAAAGGTACCAATTTTTAACTAGTAGCCACGTTTGAATCTACCATACAAAATGTGAGCACATAGATCATTTTGGAATGTGCCAGAATGCATTGTCTTTTATAATTAGTTTCAGTAATATTTTAAGAGTGATTCATTCAATACTCCCCCTACATTAATCGTTCCTGTCATTGGGAATGCATCAATGGGTTGGGAATTACTTTAGCATCCTTTTCATGTGAATATATATTCAAGGCATGGTCCTCCAAAAAGAAAATCCCAAAAGAAAGTAATCTAAAAACACTTCTCAAACATTTCAGCCTATTTAGCATCCTTTATAGGGCTGCAAACTAATCTGGCTAGTTTATTAACCAGTAGTCCTAATTCTAGTGCAACCATGGTTTCAAGCTGGTTCTTCATCCACCAATTGTAACCATTTTCACGGTCTCTTAAGTCATAAAATTAGTCATAGTTCTGCTTCACAATCTCCAAATCCATTGAAGAAGTGGCCCAGTATTCTAGGGAACACATTGCAAATAAGCTTCTAGTGCCAAACGATTACATAGAAATACAAAGTACTTCATTGGTTTATAGATTTTGGTACTTGATTTATTACAAAGTCATTAATTGTTTATGTACTTGAGATGCTCAATCATGTACGAAGATTATGCAAATTCCCTATACCCACATATCTCCCATTGTACATGCTTAAGGGATTCCTCAAAGTCTTAAACAAAGAGCAGTAACTATTAATGACTTATTTTGTTCATCTCTTTATGCAAATATTGATAAACACCTTATATATATATATATATATATATATATATAACCACCTACAGTCTAATTTGACAAGTAATGAAAAAGTAGGGAGAGAGAGAGAGGCATTGTATATCAATTGCTAACATGGGATAAAGTTCCTGTAAATCTCTTTAATCAATCACTTCTGTTGAAACCTCCTTTAATTAGTTTCATTCATACCCAAACAAAATAGATGCTTTCAATAATTAAAAAAAAAATCAAGCAAAACAGGTACTCACTTGTGTAAAGCATTGGACACCAAACACAGTAAGTATCCTTTCTTTTCTCATTTTTAAAAAAACTTGGTAAAGCATTTTAAATGGTGTAGTGCATTTCCACAACATTTTAAATGGTAAACCACTCCAAGTCTTGATGATCCTCCTCAACAAACTTCGCGGTTGCATTGTCTTCAACATTGTACCTATCTATCCATCCAATTGAGAACAAGAAAGTAAAACCCCAAATTCATCACTGTAAGTTGAATGTGATTCTTTATGTTCATCCTACTAAAAAAATGAATAAAAAGATTATTATTGGTTGTGAACACAATTAGTAACTTGAAATTTGAATTATGTGGCATCATAGAAATACAGAATATGAGGAAAAAAAATATGGGAAACATAATCTCACATGGATGATTTTCCAAAACTAATCTGAATTATAGACCTCATTGCTTAGTATTCAAAATGCAAACAAAAATACAAAAGCTACATGCTGAAGGAATTGAATGATTACTAATTGGTAGTTTTTCTTTTATAGCAAAACAAACATCTTTAAAAGAAAATTGGAAATACAAGAGATGGTGATAAGAAATCACTCAAAAGAGAAAGAAATATTTGCAATAACAATAACCCAACTTCCAACCAAATCAAATCAAAACTAAACATTATCACCACGGAAGACTTGAACCCCCATCACTTGAATCAAAAGTTAAGAAAAGGATTATCTAGCTATATGCTCATGGTCAAACCATTTAACCCATAACCTAGTAGACATTCTGGTTTTGTGTTTAGTCCAAGTCTTTATCCTCATATATATTAGACAAAGAAGCCATCTACAATTCCATGACTATGAGCTCCAAAAAGCTCATGGCTAGCTCAAAGTAATGGAGTTGCCACCCATTTTTAGAGGAAATGGGCCCTCATTTTTAGATCTGAAAAATCAATTTACTCACTTTGATAGTGACTCCTTTCTCCATAGGAATGACATCGAATCAAGAGATTCTAAATACAAAAGGATTGGAAGAGAGAAGGTGTTAGGCAACCCTCTTTCCAAACTTCTATATCAGTTGAATACGGGAGTTATTCAGGCTCAATTTCTAACAAAACACCAATACAAAGGGTTGTTCAAAGCTCTAGAAATCAGGAAAAAATGCTCCCAACTTGACCCATAATTGACTTTAGGTAAAGTTATTGGATCTTAGGTATTGATTTCTCTAAGACCCTTGCCTCTCTACCTCTTTTTCTCAATTTGGATGAAATCGGGAATGCAAATTTTCCATGATTTCTGGACGTCAACCTAGAGCTAAGCTCAAAATAGAGATTTATGAGAATGAGAGACTTACCTCTCATGTACAACCTTGATGGGAGTTTTCTGACATTGGGAACAAGTTCAAAGAAGCTTGAATATGATACTAGGATGGATGGTGTGCTTTTTGGTTTCAAATCTTGTAGTTGAAAACAGAGTGGCGGATTTGAAGTTTCTGGACCTCAACCTAGAGCTAAGCTCAAAACAGAGATTTATGAATTTAAACATAGAAACAATGATGGAATGAGAGACTTACCTCTCATGTACAACCTTGATGGAAGTTTTCCGATAGTGGGAACAAGTTCAAAGAAGCTTGAATATGATAATAGGATGGATGGTGTGCTTTTTTGTTTCAAATCTTGTAGCTAAAAATAGAGTGGCGGATTTGAAGTTTGATCTTCAAGTACTTTGGAATTTCAAGTAAAATGGAGATATTACAAACGTTAGGAAAATGCTTTTTTTCTCTTTTTTCTCCTTTTTTTCTCTTTTATATTTCTCTCTTTCTATTTTTCTCTCTTCCCCTCCTTGAGCTCGAGTTGGATCGGTATTTATAGAGAAAGGAAGGGGGAATGTTATGAAATTTATTCATTTACAAGGCTTGGGCTTCAAGAAAGCTTTTACAAGAGAATGAGTAAGGATTTTTCAAAGAAAATGGTTATTAGTCAACTTTTCCTCTTTAATGAAAGATTGTCTTTGATTTAGGGGTGGTTTTCACGGATTTTGTGCATTCAATGGGAGCTTGGGGCATGCCTATCATGACTGTCTCGTATTTGGGGCAATTGATAGCAAAAAATGTAAATTTAATGAACTTTTAAATGTGGTTTTGTCTTTTTCTCAGTTTTAAGTGGGGGTATCTTTAGGTTTTAGGGCTTTTTGGGTCTATTAGGCTCAATTTTATTACATCAGGTGTTTGAATAGGTCAAGAAGGGATCTAACATTAACCTTCTCCCTTTTGAGGTTTCAGGTTAGGATAGATGAGGTGGTGATTCAATATAGTGCGTCAAAATGGTATCTTCCTAGTTTAATGGTCAAATAGGTGAATTAGGACATGAAATTTGATGTACTAGGGTTTTTTGAGTCTCAACACAATGGTGAGGTCTAATTGGCCTAATAGGGTCAGGATGATGGAGATCTATGGCTGACAAATTCGGATCAATGAGATTTGTTAAAATAGAATTTTGCTTGATGAATGGTCAAATCGGGGAATTTGGGGATGAAATTTTGTGGGTATGCATTTTTGAACGTCTTAATTCTAATAGAAGTGATGGATCTTCGATCAAGAGTGTAGATTGGCAAATAGGTTTATCAATTAACGGGAGGGCTTGAAATAGAATCTCACTTAACGATCTAATAAAGGAGTTTGGCCATGAAATTTTATGTGTTGGGATTTTTTGGGTTTCCAAACATAATGGTAAGGTTTGATTGGCTAAATGAAGTTAGAAAGATAATTGATAGGCTTTAATCAATTGGATTTGCTGAAATAAGATCTAGGTTTGATGGTGGGTCAAACGAGGGAATTTTGTGATGAAAATTGGTGGGTAGGCACGGATTAAGGTGAGGAGTCAAGTGATGGTTCTGATTTGAGAAAGAAATAGTTAATCTAGGTTTTCTAAATCTAGTTGTACAAGGCCGTTAGAATGGAATTTGGACGCTTTTGAGGTTGATCGTTGTGGACTTGTAGTGGGATTCACTAGTTGATGTATCCTAATGATATTGAGGCGATGGATGCGTTGGATCAGGGCCATTTAAATGGAAATTTGCATGATGAATGGTGGATGTGTGACTAATTTTCAATTTCTTAAGTCTGTAGGCCATATTTGATTGGACGTCAATGTTGGTCTTGAGGTTTTCATTTATCCTATAGAATGTGCCAAAAGATGGATTTTTTGGCTTTGTAAAGTCTTAATTTGAAATAGTTGTGATTCTGAGTTTTAGGGATAAGAGTAGGGAACAAAGAGCTATGGTGAAGGGACCGAACAAAAATTGGGTGGTGACAATGACCATATTCACTATCCCCTCCATGGCTCCATCTCATACCCCCATTCTCTCACTGCGTATTTGGTCTGCTCCTTCATGAAAATCTTTTTATTTTTATTCCAACTCCTTAAAAAATCCATCCATGTGCCTCTTCTCCACCTACAAAGTTATTCACATAAACTGAATTATTTAACTTCTGGACAACTGGACCTCATCAACTACCTCTTCTTTATCATCTTCTTCTCGTTTGATCTCACCTTCATCAGTATCTTTTCCACTACCAATTACCTTGCAACATAATCCAATGGAAAAAGCTCTAAAATCCTGTGTCAAAGCAACCTAGATTTACACACCAAATGGAAGCCACTTCTAATTGCACAAGGTTAATTTACCAATCAAGATACATATTTACAGTCAAGGTAGAGTTCACTACTCAAAAATTTGTAATTTGAGAAAACGTCAACTCTTTGTTGTATTGCTCTTCTTGTAGATGGAGACCACTCCGTGCTAGAGGGAGTGGTTGTAACTATGTACGTGGTTGGGGATGTGGTTGCAGCTATGGCTGAATAAAACCCCCATACTAAAGCACGGTTTGGGGTTGGGAACTAGACTAACCACCCTAATGACACAAAGATAGGTATTTGATTTCTTAGTAATTATAATACTTATAAATCCAAAATTGGAAGAAAGAATCATTAGCTAACCTCTACGACTAGGTGCAATTGTGGTCTAAGAAAACCTCCGTACCAATGCCCCATTTGAGGTTGGGTACTAGCTTGTAGAGGAAGATAACCCCCATACCAATGCATGGTTTGAGGTTGTTAGCTGAGTTGTGAACTCTGAGCTTGCAACCAATATTTACATGAGATTTGAAATGGAAGACAAAGCTTTTTTTCATACTATACTATAGATAACACAAAATTTAATAATTACCTAAAAATTTGAATTCCTTGTAGGTTGTACCATGACATCAGATTGAGTTGTAATAGCATTGTGGCCTGCCCACTCAATAACCAAATTACTTAAAGGTGTATGACCTCCTCTTGACGAGGCAGAACCTCCTATTGATGAAAATACCCCCACCCCCCTTCTTGGTAGGGTAGAACCTCCCCTCGATGAATGCCTACCCAAGATATTAGATGTTATATCACTTTGTCCTACTCGATTAGTACCAAAGCAACTCCTTGAGTTATGGCCATACTCTTTACAACGAGAACAACATCATCTCCTTCATCCACTACCATGATTAGTTGTTGAAGGACCTTCATCTATAGTACGAAGCCATTGTACCCTTGGCCTCCCAATTTTCTTTGGGATTTTAGGTGCTTGTATTGGATCCCAACTTGATGTAGGCCAATGTTTTTCCTATAGGATTGGATGAAAAACATGGCTGTAGGATCACATATATGAGGCTCGAGTATATGAGTCATCATAGTAGTCCTCAATATTCTCCCTCTATTTCTTTATACAAGCAATTGCATGAACACATGGTAACACACTTAGATCCCATTGTTGACACATGCATGACCTTACATTAAGTTTTACCCCATTGGTACTGGAATTATACCGCACTTCATATTCACTTTCATCAGAGTATAGGATATCATAAGCCCTGGAAGTACGTTATATAAGTAAATAAGCTAATACTATTGATCAAAACTATAATAGGAATTAAGAAAATATTAATTTTATACCTGTAGTTAGAGCTCCTCCTATTTAACAATTTTTGTATTTTCCCATTATAGTAGTATTACTGGTCATAGCTCAGTTACACCTCTCCTCAACCTTTTCCATCCATTTCCTTTTAATACTTTCAAGTAATTGGATGACTAGCATATACCTAGATGACATAATTCATATGTTAAATGATTCTGTCAAGCGTCAGATCCTAAGTCAGTCAGGCGTGCCGCCTCAGGATATAGACTCCTTTGGTGTCAGGTACGGTTGTTCAGTTCGGCGGCCTGGAGACGAAGTGCCGGAGTGGTGTGCGAGGTGAAGTCTTGAGTTCGGATAGAAGTGTGGCCCGAACTTCCCTGGGGTGGGCCAATTTGGGTTGTTGCCCTTTGCGCTCCTCGTAAGGCTCGGGGTCAAAGGGAGAGTTCGGGCTCCTTTTGGGGAGCTCGGACCGCGGGTTCCTCTTCTTGGAGCTCGTGCCTTGAGCGCACTGCCGTGTCGAGTTGTCACTCCTGCCAGGTCACCCTCGGTTGCTTCTATGTATTGGGTGGCCAAGAGGTCGGGCCAAATCTTCCTCCATCAATTACCCCCCACTCCTTGCGCTAAGGGTCATGCCCTAGCGCAGGGAGTTCGCGAGGTGACAGGTGGATTTGACCCGTACTTCAAACCGGTTGACTGATGGCGTGAAGTGTGTGAACGTCAGGAGATTTCTGGATTCCTTGAACGCCAAAAAATCAGAAAACGCGCCAATCCGTCTTTAAATGCTAGGAGACGTGACAGTGAGCATTATTTCAAATTCAAAAAATGCGCCACTGCTGCCTTCAATGCTGGGAGACGTGCGCCGGTGCCGCTTCAGTTTCCAAAGATGTGCGGCCAGTCATGTCTCAGTCTTAGGAGGCGTGCGGTCAGCTTGATCGTGAGCCGTTGGATTTGCCTCGATTAGAGCCGTCGGTTTTCGGTCACTATGGGTATAAATAATGGGGGACCCCCAGTCGCTTTCCATCGCCATTCTCCTGCGTTCGCTTCTTGAGCTCGTGTCCAAGTTTTAGCTCACGTCAACCTTCCGTAGTCCGTTAGCTTTTTCCGGGTGAGTGAGTACTTTGTTCCTGGTTTTCCTTTCCTCCCGATGTCTAGCTCGGACAACTTAGACAACTTCTTGAGGGGGTCAGATGCAGGTTCCACGAACCGAGCTACGGCCCCTGATAGCCTTAGTGAGCCCGAGGTAGAGCTCGAGGAAGAGTTCGAACCCGTAGGCCGAGTCGCCTCGAGTATTTTGGCATCCTCCTCCCGTCGAGGTCGGACATTAGACAAGTTCGGGTCCTCAACCATGACGCCTGAGGGGCTTTACTCCCTTATCACCCAATTCAACCTGCCCGGGGAGTATACTTACTTTATACCCTCGGGCGACTTCCCTTGGGAACACGGTTCGGACGAGATCGTGATATTCTAGGAGCAGCTCGTCGTCGGGCTGTGCCTACCTTTCCACCTTCTTATCGTCGATGTTATGAACCACTTCGGCGTCACCGTCGGTCAGCTCCACCCGAACTCTATCCGCAACCTAGTTGGGACAATCTCCCTTTGTTGCGAACACATTCTGCCTTTGGACCTAGAGATCTTCTCTTCTATCCTCATGCTTAAGAAGCAAGCGGGTCCCCTTCCCGGGCGTAGGCGGGCCTACTACTTGTCTCCCTGCCCGGGGTTCAAGCTTTTACATGATCTTCCAAACAAGGTCCCGACGTGGAAACTGGACTACTTCGTGGTACGAAATGCAACGGGGTGGCTGTTCCAAACCGAGTGGGGGTTGGCTGCCCCTGACCCTAGTGTTACGTTAGATAGGGAAACGGCAAAGGGCCTCCGGGACTGGGCCCGGCTCGGGCTAAAATTCCACCATTATCTGACGGAGGCCAAGCTCATCCAGGCCGGCCTGAGTTTGGGTAGGTTCCTTGCTCAGAGGCTTGCCTTTGTTTTGCTTTCCATCGTTTCGTTTTTCTGATGCCGAGCTCTTTTTGCAGGTGTGATGGATGCAGAAAAGATTCGCAGCGGGAATCTGTTTCATGTCATGAAGAGGAGGAAGCAAATTGCTAAATGGGTTCGTGCCGAACCTCTCCGAGATGCGGACCCCGAGATACCGAGCCCTTTCGCAAATGAAACTGCCTAGGGAGCCCGAGGTGGCCCCTCTAGTACAAGAAGCGGCAGGGGCTTATTACGCCGAGGCTACTCATACCTGGGCTGGGCCTTCAGGCTCGGGAAGCCAAGGGGGGGTCCGAAGCGTTCTGTCGCCGAACCATGCTCTTCTTAAAAGTAAGGAGGCCATTTACCCTAAGGAGGTCGCTGCGTGGGCCGAGCTTCCTTTGAACCACATAGCTGGGCGTGCCGCCTCCTATGCCATGGTGGTAAGTCGGACTTCTTGTCATTTATTCTCTCCTCGTCGTTATTCTCTTTATTTAACATTGTCGTTACTCTCTTCTTGGCAGGTGAACTCTTCCATCCATGCTTTAAAGCTCCGAGCGGAAAAGAGCCCGAGGCGGGCGCGAGCTGCCGAAGAGGGTTCCCGTGTTGCACAGGTCGAGCTAGGGAGGTCTCGAAGGGACAACGAGGCCCTGGGAGTGGTGGTGAGGCACATGGCGGAAATGAAACTGGACGTGCAGCATCATGTCGAATACCTTCAGGAGGACATCAGGGAGAAGACTGAGATCTTCTCTCAGGGCATCGAGGATGCCAAGAAGGTCGTCGATGATTATATCGCCTTGTCGTGTTTTGACGACCTGATAGTGGGCTCGTACAGAAGGGGTTTTAAACTGAGCCGGTGGATGATCAGGAACACGTACCCCGAGCTCGACATTAGCGCCATAACTACTTCGCGCATTACTCAGGAGATGGCCAACATGGCTGATGGTGAACCAGATTCTTAGGATGAGGCAGGACCTTCGGGTATCATTGAAGTGCCTTCCGAGGGCGAGGAAGATGTACATCCGGACCTGTGAGCTCGCTTCTGTTTTTTTTTTTGAATGTACACAGAGTATTCTGCAATAAAATGTCCTTTTGGTTAAGTGTTGTTGTCTTCTCCCTTTTTGCCGAACTGACCATATCGTCGGACTGCTAGTGCGGCCGTTTTTTGGTTAAGTGTGCACCTCGAGAACCATACTCGTGCGGCCGTTTTTGGTGTCGACACTTGACTTCCGATGGTAAGATGCCGAGGTCCTTATCAGCTCGCTACTAGCACTTTGCCTTTGTCAGCTTGGTGCTAGCATCTTGCCTTTGATTGCCCATTCTGAAGAGGTGACTAGGTCTTATGGCACCGAGGTCCTTGTTAGCTTGGCATTCGGGCTCTTAGGCTTTGGTAGCGGCTCCTAGTCTATTTCGCTTGGTGATTTATAGGTAGTATCGTCTTAAGTTGACGACGTTCCACGCTCGGGGTACTTGTTTGCCCTCTAGGGTTTCAAGCTCGTATGCTCCCCCGAGTGTTCTCTTTACTCGGTAGGGTCC
The DNA here is from genome assembly GCF_000365185.1 of Nelumbo nucifera. The sequence goes on from NW_010729180.1 coordinate 669,956, forward strand.
TTCCCAATTAGGTCCAAGTTTGCCCACGCCGAGCTCGGGTGCCATGATCTTATGGAGAACCAGGTCACCGACGCGGAAGTTCCACTTTTTTACTCTGGCATTGTAGTACCGAGCTACTCTTTGCTAGTAGGCTGCAGTCTGGATGTACGCGAGGTCTCTTACCTCGTCGAGTAGATCGAGGTTGGTACGTAGCTCGTCTCCGTTTGTCTGATCGTCGTATGCTTCTAGTCGCAGTGTAGGTACTTCGATCTCCGCCGGGATTACTGCTTCAGTGCCGTAGGTGAGGTTAAAGGGGGGCTCTCCCGTGGCGGTTTTTTTCGTAGTTCGGTGAGCCCAAAGAACACTTGGTAGCTCGTCCACCCACAACCCTTTACTTCGGTCTAGTCGCGCTTTCAGCCAGCGGAGGATAGCTCTGTTCATAACTTCTGCTTGACCGTTTGCCTGCGGGTGTGCGACTGATGTGAAGTTCTGCCGAATCCCCATATCTTGGCACCATTCCTGAAATTTGATGTCCTCGAACTGCTTGCCATTGTCGGAGATCAGTACCCGAGGTAACCCGAAGCGACATACTATGTTCTTCCAAAAGAAGTTCTATACGTTTCGAGCTATGACTGTTGCGAGAGGTTCAGCTTCTACCCACTTTGTGAAGTAATCTACCGCTACCACTAGGAACTTCCTCCCACCTGTTGCTGGCGGGAATGGCCCCAGGAGGTCGATGCCCCATTGCACAAAGGGCCATGGACTAGTGAGATACTTGAGGTTGGTGGCAGGCTAATGGTGGATATTAGCATGCTTCTGACACTTGTCGCATTTTCTGACGAGCTCGATGGCCTCTGCCTTCATCGTTGGTCAGTAGTACCCTTGTCAAAGTGCCTTCTGGGCGAGGGCCCTGCCTCCCCAAGTGTCTGCCGCACAGACCTTTATGACTGTCACGGAGTACGAGCTCGGCTTTGGCAGGTCGCAAGCAACGTAGGTAGGGGAGTGTGTAGGATCGTCGGTACAGCCGTTCATCTATTATGACATATTTGACTGTCTGGCGCTGCACTCTTCTGGATGCATTGCGATCTGCAGGGAGGGTCCCGTCTAGCAAGAAGCTCGCGAGTGGGTCGATCCAGCTCGGCTCTACTTCAAGGACGGGAGTGACCTCCTTTGCCCCCCCGAGAATGCTAGGCCGAGGTAAGTCCTCTATGTACACGGTTCTCATGGCATTGTGACTGGAAGTTGAGCAGACCCTCCTTTACCTTTTCCAAGTAGGTGATCATAGTTAGCTCGCGTGCTTCATATTCGCCTGTAACCTGGTTGACCACAAGCTGGGAATCGTTGCAGATAACTATGTGTTTCGCTCTTACCTCTTGCGCTAGGGCCAGCCTGACTATCAATGCCTCGTACTCCACCTTGTTGTTGGATGCCCCGAACTCAAAGCATAGTGTGCATTCCAATTTCGTGCCACCCGGGCCGTGTAGGACTAATCCAGCCTCGCTGCCCCGTTGGTTCGAGGAGCCATCTATGTGAAGGATCCAAGGCTCCTCATCCCAGTTCGCATTTGGCCTAACTAGGAGAGATGCCACCCTGGCTGCTACCTCACGGGGTTCGGACTCTATTGGCCTGGGAGCTTCGGGCTCACCCAAACTGAGGATCTCGAGCTCAACCGACTTGGGAACTTTGGAGCTGAATGTGCACTCGACGATGAAATCTGCTAAGGCTTGGGCCTTAATAGCAGTTCGTGGCTTATACTAGAGGTCGTACTCGTTGTGCTCGATGGCCCACTTCGTCAACCGACCGGAGACCTCGGGCTTGAGTAAGACTTGCCTCAGAGGTTTGTCGGTCAAGACGATGACAGTGTGAGCCTAGAAATATGGGCAGAGTTTCCGAGCTACAATTATCAGTGCGTATGCCAACTTTTCTATCTGCGGGTATCTCGTCTTTGCTCCCTGCAAAATTTTACTAACATAATAGATGGGTTGTTGGACCCGATCTACTTCTTTTTTTATTACCAAACTGACCACCTCGTCGCTTGCCGAGAGGTACAGTTCTAAGACATCACCCTCCTCGGGCCTGGTTAAGACCGTCACACTAGCGAGGTATTTCTTGAGCTCGTTGAACGCGAGCTGGCAGTCTGGGGTCCAATCGAACCCTTTGCCTTTAATTGACTTAAAGAAAGGCAGGCAGCGGTCTGCCGACTTGGACATAAAGCGGCCCAGGGCGGCTATGCGGCCATTTAACCTTTGGACCTCCTTCAATTTCCGGGGCGGTCTCATGTCTATGATTGCCTCAATCTTGTCCGGGTTGACCTCAATGCCGCGTCGGTTAACGATGTGCCTTAAGAACTTGCCCGAGGTGACACCGAAGATACATTTGTTCGGATTTAGTCTCATGTTGAATTGTCTCAGGATTTGAAATACAGAACACAAATCGTGTATTAATTCGTGCGAGAACTGTGTCTTGACGACCATGTCGTCTACATAGCACTCTATCTTTGTGCCAATTAAGGGTTGAAACAGCTTATTCACAAGCCTTTGAAAG
>NW_010729180.1:676490-708544 GCF_000365185.1 Nelumbo nucifera
AGTGGTGTGCGAGGTGAAGTCTTGAGTTCGGATAGAAGTGTGGCCTGAACTGCCCTGGGGTGGGCCAGTTCGGGTTGTTGCCCTTTGCGCTCCTCGTAAAGCTCGGGGTCAAAGGGAGAGTTCGGGCTCCTTTTGGGGAACTCGTACCGTAGGTTCCTCTTCTCGGAGCTCATGCCTTGAACGCACTGCCGTGCCGAGCTATCGCTCCTGCCTGGTCACCCTCGGTTGCTTCTACGTGTTGGGTGGCCAAGAGGTCGGGCCAAATCTTCCTCCATCACATAGCATTGCACTTAAAAAATCAGGTCTTGTGTATGCTCTAGCAGTTGCCCAAAAAAAGGCACTTAAGTGCTTCTCCTTTGTATAGCATTTGAAATTACTATACAAGTGCCTAACGCAATATCCCTGATCAACACCAGGCATGATATGTTTGCATGCATTATCCTATCCTTGTAGGCACAACCCATAATAAAAAATAAATAAATAATTGAAAATATTAATAGTAAATACTATTAATGCATTCACGTAATAATTTAGGTAGTTAGTTAAAGCATACCTTTTGTCAATCGGACATCAGAGTGAATCTACAACTATGATTAGGGGTGTCGATTGGACTGGATTTGGTCCAATCCGATCTAATCCGTTTATTATAAATGGATCAGGTTCAATCCAATCCAATGAATAATTTGGACCATTTTGGACTGTCCAATTTATTCAAATTCATTTTAATTTAGATTGGCTTCAACCTAAACCCAATCCATTGATACCTATGTACTTATCTTATATCAATGGACCAGATATTGGCTTAATCCAACCAAATCCAATATAAATTTCTTACAGATGGACCAGGTCTAGTCCAATCTAATAGATTTTTGGACCAGATGGTCCAATCTACTATGTCTTTTTGGTCTGTCCATTTCATCCAAATTGATTTTGGACTGAATGGGGTCTAGTCCAAAATCGGTCCATTGACACCCTTAACTATGATCCGCCATAATAGCATTTTGTAGCTACTCCATGAACCATGTCCAACTATGAATGTTTTCCATCTCAACTACACCAACTACTATAGGAAACAAGCCATTACCACTATCAAGACCAATTGCAGCAAGCAAGACACCACCAAGTTAACCCTTTAAGTGGAAACCATCCAGTCCAATAAATCTCCTACATCTTGATAACCACCCCTTCCTCATCGCATCATAACTCACAAAAACCCGCTTGAAAACATCAGGCACTAATAATGATATCCTATCAAGATGAATTCTAGCAATGCTTCTAGGATTTGTACTCAAAATGGCCTCCCAATAGTTTGGCAACTTCTGAATGATTCCTTATGTGTGCCATCAGTTTGCTCCATCGCCTTTCATTTAGCTTTGTAAACCTTTTGAGGCTTAACATCCAATATCATATTTCTCCCTCGAATAAGAAACCGTGGCCCTAGATGACATTGTAGGATCTGCTTGTATCCTATCTCCTATCTTTCTAGCTATCCAAGAATAACTAGCTTTCTTGTTTACAGTCAACCTAGGACATGTGTGCTCACCACTAGACCTGTTCACGGGTCAGGCTTCAAGCCTGACTTTACACTGTATTGGGATCGAGCTCCAAGTCAGGCCCATTCAAATTTTGGCAAAAGCCAAGCCCAAGTCTGACCCATGAACATGTCTACTCACCGTGTAATGTCTTTACAATGAAGGTAATATCATCTAGTACAATTGATGCATAGATCTTCCATTGACAACCTTCTGATGCACAATTATAAATACACCTATCAGGATCTTTCTTAGCCCTTATTAGAGAAACTCACTTGAAAGCACAATAGTCTTTAATCGCCCATCTAAAAGCCCTTTTGTTGTTGAACATCATCCCAATTGCCAATTCTGGTTTCTCCCCATCCCAACGAGGAATATCATTTTTGTGTCTTTCATCATCATAACCAACTAAACTCTCATAATCAAATGTTGGCTCATAATTTGATAGATAATCAACCTCACCCTCATTAATGCCACTTTTACGACAAATGCTAAACACACACTCCTCTTCAACTAGAGTAGCACCGCATTCTGAATTAGTATCATCTTCACTCATTCCAGCTTCAAAATCAGCATCACTAGTGTTACCAAAGTCTGGGTTGCTACCACCTTCTATGCCACACACATTATCATCCATTGCAACGTACCAAAAAATCAGATATATTAAATTCATAAGAACCATGCTATCAGTGACTAAACAATAAGTCTGAGAGAATAATATAGTGGAAAATATTGTTATGGAAAAGCGTTTTAATGCCCAAAAATCAGAAAAAATGGACTTTGTGATCTAATGTACAAAGTCTGAAAAGAACAGAGAGGCAGAAAAAAAAAAAAAGTATAAGTTGTTTTCTATTGTACTTTATCTGGAGATAATTGGCATAGTGAAAACCGCCCTTTTACTGGATCTGGATATGGATAAGTTATAGAAATTGGACAAAAAATGGACTTTGTTTTCTGAATTCCATTACTTAGGGCCCTTTCCTGATTCAAGGAATTGATAGGACAAGGGAGTTCCGTATTATTCATCATCTGAACTCCAATAGAGCTGATAATGTTTTCCATGTTTGGTAGCTAGTCATAGTGTTGTTTGTGCATTAGTCCAATTGGTCATAGTGTTGTTTGTCCATTCCATTAACTAATGTGATGGATTTGAAATTAGGTTCATTTGACATCTGGATAAGAAAATCCAAAACAGGTAAAATGAAAAAGGCTTGAGTTCTAATATTTCCCATGAACATTCCATCTTTTAAGCTTTCTATTCCAATCCCTTGTGCATATATTTTGGAAATTAGGTTCATTTGACATCTAGATAAGAAAATTCAAAACAGGTTTGAGATTTGTTGTTAATTTTATATGGACATTTCAGGTTTTTAAGCTTTCTATTTTAATCCATTAAAACTTAATAGATTATCCTTTTGCATGTCAGAATATATTCTTATGAAAAACCAAGTGAATCAAATCAATTCTGCTGAAACTATCTTTAAGCAGCATCCGTTAGTCAAGTTATTGTTATCTCACTCACATGGGGAGTTTTGGATGTTTTGAAAAGCTACGGTGAATTTAAGAGAATTTGTTTTTAGACACTTTCCCTTAAAAAATTAAACAGCAAAATAGTCTTTTTCATCTCTCTGTTAACAGTTATCAACATTTGTCAATTATTAAAAAACCTAGGGTTTAAGGCAATTTCTAAATAGTAAAGGTGAATAAGTCAATTTCTTAAATCGTAGAGGTATTTTAAGAAATTTGGCTAATGAGAAATTAAGAGTTTATCCAACTCTTGGGCTTGGATTATTGGGTACTTCCACCGAGTCAAGATTAGGTCTCAACAAAAGCTTCACAACACACAAGTGTACCAACAAAGCTATGCAGCCATACATTAGAAACATCTCACCATGAAGAGGATAATGGAGATGATTTCAATGTGCAGCTCCGCCCCATAGACAATATGGATTGATCATTATTGGGTTTAATTGGGCCTGATTTATTTTCATAGGCCCACCATGTGTAGTTTTTTATTTCTTTCGAAGGATTGCACAATAGGGATAGCCCATCCCCCAACCCATAACTCTCTCAACTTGGGTGGAGGTAAGGTTATTCATAGGTCGGGTTGGGTCGGTTTAGTAGTGTTTTTTCAACCGACCCGACCTGATCGGGTTATTTATAGACCAAAGTAAAATCGACATAGTTGGTTTGAGTCGGTTTGGGTCAGTTTGGGTCAGTTTGGGTTGGTTTGGGTTTTAACCAACTCCAACCTTGCACGATGCACATGAAGTCAAAGTGCTAATATTATATATAATATTTTAGATTATATTTTCTAGAAATATATATTTAAAACCAAAATATATATACAAATATATATTTTCTAATTTATGAAAATATATATTTCGGAAATATATATCTGATATATTTCAGAATATATATTTTTTTAGATATATATTTATTACTTAAAACTAAAATATCCATATTTAACAAATATTCTTTTAGAATATATATTTTTTCACATAACTCGGTTCGGTTTGGTTCGGTTTCGGTTTTCACATATGAAAACCGAAACCGAACTGAATTATCGATTTGTTCATTTATGCAACCCGAAACCGACCGACAATGAAGAAAAACTAGCCAACTCGAGTTGGGTTGGGCCGGGTAGGTCGGTTTAGTCGGTTTGGATTTATTTGTGAACAACCCTAGGTGGAGGCAGGATTCCATCTCAAGTCTCCACTAGGGTTGTTCATAAGAAAGCCCAACCTGACCAAACCGATCAACCCGGACCGACCCAACCCGAGTTGGCCGGGTTTTTATCAACACCGGTCGGTTTCGGGTTAGGCAAATTCATAAACCGATATATTGGGTCGGTTTTGGTTTTCTTGTGTGAAAACCGAAACCGACCCAAACCGAACCGAACCAATTAGTCTTCTAGCTAGTTCCTACTTAACTAGTCTTCTAGAGTTCTAGTTCCTACTTAACTAAATTGTATCTATCCTAGTTTTTATAGTCTTTTACACCAAATAGGCAATTACAATTAGAATTAGGTGTCCTTTTTTACTTAGATTAGAATTTAGAAAGTTTCTTGAAATATAAATATTTCAGCCTTCTTTCTATAAAACAGTTTGACTTTCTATTTTATTGATAACTTTTGTCTTACTTGACACTTGTTTTTACATGAAGAATTTATTGATTTTATTCTTTACCTGAATTGAATTCAGATTTATCTTGGACTCTTGAACAACAACTAATTCAGATTTACATGAAGATTTATCTTGGACTCTGAATTGAATTCAGATGGCTGAAATGATGGTCAAATAAATTTTCTTCTAGTTCTAGGCTTCTCTATCATTTTTGTACAGGAGCAAAACCGAACCCGACCCAAACCGATCCAACCCGACTCAAACCGACCAGGTCGGTTTTGCCTATCAGTGGGTCGGTTTCGGTTTCCACCTCAGGTAACCCAACCAGGTCGGGTCGGTTGGGAAAACCCCAATAAACCGACCCAACCCGACCCGTGAACAGCCCTAGTCTCCACTACAAACTGCAAGAGACCTTACCAACCAGCTGGTTGGCACCTTGCCCCACCATGTGTATAAGGCAAGGTTTGGAAGAGTTGCATAAAATCACCGTTCCATTACTACAAGACTAAAGCCATGTCTGGGATTGCTTGAGTTAAAAATAAGTGCTTAAAAACAAGTGCTTATTGAAATAAGCACTTATTTGCATTTGGTACCCAACGTTTTCAAGTGCTTGTTTTTTAAAATAAGCACTTATTTTATATTGGATGTTTGATAGTCTTTTTCTCTAATAAGCATTTGTGACTATTTTGTCCTTCATTTTCTTTCAAATTTTCAAAATATACTCTTTGAAAGCACTGTTAAGAAAGTACTTTTATAAAAGTATTTTTATAAAAGCACTTTTATGAAAGTACTTTTATGAATACTTTTGTAAAAGTGCTTTCATAAAAGTACTTTTATAAAAGTGTTTTTGTAAAAGTGCTTTCATAAAAGTACTTTTATAAAAGTGTTTTTATAAAAATGCTTTTATAAAAGTACTTCTTAAAAGTGCTTAAAAGTACTTTTATAAAATTCAACTAGGGATAATTTTATAAATGGTATTTTAAAATTCAACTAAGAATAATTTTGGAAGAAAAAAAATCGATAAGTGCTTATTGTATAAGCACTTAAAAAAAGCTGTAAATTTGGGCTTAAAAATAGGCTCTTACTTTTAAAATAAACACTTATTTCAAACTTATTTCCCAAATACCAATAAGTGCTTAATTGCCCAAATAAATACTAAAATAAGTACTCCCAAACATCGATTTCAATTTGTTAAAATTGGGCCAATCTGTTTGTTCGATTGCCTGTCTTGGATTACTCCCCTTTCCAAGCTCCAACGTGGCAACATGGTAGGGAGTCCCGAGTCTAGGGATCAAAAGGGCCTCAGAAATAGATCGGTAGCAGTTGCTGCCTTGTTGGTATTCTCTATCAGAAATAAACAGGTTTGTTGCTGATACATCTGGCAATTAGTTCAGATTGGCTTACATTTTAACTTCTGTTTTGGTGGTCATGGCGTCTCTCAGCAACTGCTTGTCTGCTACACAACATCTCATCATCCTCCATTCGTGAAGCAAATTTCAGCCGTAAACATCTTGTGATATTTCCAGAAATAAATCCGTTTCTAAAATGGCTCTGGATGTTAAATGAGAAAAACCCTTGGTCTATGGCCCATTTAAGAATGGGCCTTGTGAGATGCATGTATTGTAAATTGTATAAAAGCACAAACCATGTGTTGATGATCATCATCAAAAAAATGGCAAGCAACATGGTGATTATGGTGATTGGTGAGGATGGGTACACTACACGGGCCACTCCTAGGACAAGGCTTAATGATGATGATGGAAACACACAACTGCACGATTGCAGGGTGAAGTGAAGCTGACCCTCGGCCTGGCCAATATAAAAATAAGAGAAAATTTTCGATTAGTATCTTATATTTTGGGCCTAGTGCCACTTTGGTATCAGAGCTTTAAAATGTAATAATTCACTATTCAAAATTTTAAAACGTAACAATCGAGTACCTACCATTAAGTAGCATTTAAAAAGGCATAAATACCCTTCAAGTGTTATTTATTTATTTTTATCAACTATTTAAATGTTAACAAAAAATTAACAGTCCCAAATATTTGTGTTTTCCATTCAAGAAAGCTGGGGTTACGTTTGAGTGAGCATTTTAGTGACCCCAATTTTTTTGAATAGAAGAGGCAAGGATTTAAGATTATTAACTTTTTGTCAATGTTTGAATGGTTGATAAAAAAAAATTAAATGGCACTCGAAGAGTATTTATATCCTTTTAAAATGCAAGTTAACGGCTGATTAATAACTAGTTAACAACATGTACTTGATTGTTATATTTTAAAAATTCAGATACTAAATTATCCCATTTTAAAATTCTAGAACCAACATTACCCCTAAAGTGCAGGATACTAATAGGAACGAAATAAATTAAGTCTGAACCCTACCTAAGATATTTGTAAAACTCAGGCTCGAAATAAATATAACGTGTAAGCCTATTAAGGAGTAAAGATTGCATGTCTGTCCTTGTGTGAATCGAAGCTGCAATTCAGTAGCTCATTTTCTTGCTACTTCAGAATGCCATGATGGAGTCTGGTGGCTCAATCCTCCGTCTTGTCTGGCCGCTCGGCTCTCTGGGAAGCTGTTGTTTCTGGTCGGCCTGGGTTCGATCGCTATTTTGTTGATGATAACTTGGATGGTGATTTAAATGCAAATGCAGTTTCTGATATACCAGGTGCATCCCTTGTGAAAGGACAAAAAGACCTTCACATAATTTGACATGTAATGCTGCCTTTTGGTTTTGTTTAATCAGAAAATAGTGGAAAAAAAAAGAAATTTGTAGGAAAACCTTCTACTCCAGGAATTGTCAAAGGATGTCTAAAAATTTAAGGGTTCATTTGGTTTACGAGAATAGGGGTCTGAACTCTGAAATTGGTTTCAACTAAGGTTTTTAAAACCGATTTGGATAATGAATCGTTTAGGGTCTGGTTTTTGGGTCAAACGGTCAGAATAGATGGTCCGTTCTAACAAAAAATAAAAAAAGTCAAAAATATTGAATGGTTCGAACGGTTTAACTGCCCGAATCAGTGGTTTATTGATCAAATTAATGTTTTTTGGCAAAAATTCAGTTTTAAAGAAAACTAGAACCGGTCACTTGACCAATTCTATCCGGTTTTAAAAATCATGGTTTTAACAATGTTCTAAAAACCGGTTAAACCGTATTTCCTCTCTATCTGATTCGACTATCCAAATTTAAGAATAGGGGTCTGGAATCGGTTTCAACTTTCAACAATCTTTTAAAACCGGTTAAACCGTTTTTCCTCTGGGTCTGGTTCGACTACTATACAAAATTAAGAATAGGATGAAAGGGAAAAGAATAGTTATATAATATAATAGGGGTTTTTAAAAAAATCCCTATAATATATTCTTCCTTCTCCTGATTCCTGAACTCCTCCTTTCAGACGGCTCGTGGTTCTAGACGTGCTCCAAACAGTTTTATTTATGTTTTTTTTTTTTTTTCTGGCATTCGATTGATGGTTTTTGGCAACTTCTAGCCAGCTGGCGAAATTATGAGTGCGCTCACGTCCACGTGTCGAAGAGAGCCACTTAAAATTATAAGTCGGTTTTAATTCTAACACTAAACAAAACATACATCACTCTACACTCTACACCTCATTAACTTAATTAATTTAATACTGTTGATAATCAAGTGATACTGAATTACTGATGATGGGATAAAAAGGATAAAGGGTTGGGAAGAGTGAGTACCTTTGGTTGGTTTGTAAAGGATAATGCATTTTTGCCACGCGGCGCAACTACGGCCTCAATCGAGATACTGACACCAAGCACAGTTTCGAGGCAATTTTACACCTCAAACTTGATATGGCCCCGTTTTACAATTTGCTTACGTAAGTCCAGTAAAGAGATACATGACAAGGTTGACGGTTACCCACGGCCCACCTCACCAGTCCACCACCCCCGGACCCAACCAAGTGACCAACTGCCAAAACACCCAAAATATATAAAATAAAAAAAGCTGAAATCACGGACACGTGTTGCTTCTCTAGTCGTCCTGGTTGACTGATCTGCGGAATGAGGTCGGATTCACCGATCAAAGAGGGTTAATATCTGCTACCCCACCATAAACTATATAATGTTGAGATCGGTCCTTATGATGGTTCAATCCAGCGGCTTATAATTATAAGGTGATCAAATATGCGTTATCCGATGGCACATATTTATGGGATGTAATTTATACGCCCCTTACCTCGTTTTCTTTTATTTGACCAAAGTAGCCTTGTTGTAATCTTAGAACTTCATCAACAACATGTGATCAATAAACATGTTGCATGCCGACAACAAAGTGTAAAGGGTATATTTGTCTTTAAAGTTTATTGGTCAAGGATGAAAATCTTGACGGCTGAGAAAGCATCGCCCGTGAACAGGGGAAGACCTCTCATCAAAATTAATTGCTCAAGCAGAATATCTGATAAGTGATAACCAGTCTAGGAGAGACGAAGGGTATGTCGGCCATTTTAATCAGTGATCGGTGCCACCACTGTTCTAATGCCAGGTTTCACCGTAGGTGAAGAGCTTCCTTCTAGGCTCTCTAGTCTCTTCTATGCAATCACGTGCGAGCACATTCGAGAAACTTCCTTTCGTCCTTTCGACAATATACCAACCGTTGGATCTCTCACGTTTGCCACGTGTCGATCAGAAATAAGTTCATCGGAAGATGATAATAAGAAATTTAAAACTTTCCAGTAATTTCGCCTCTTTGGCTCTTTCCCTCTCAAGAAAATTCCCTCCGGTGAACTCCTTCCCCGTTTCCTATTTAAGCTGACCCAAGTCCAACCTCTGGCCTTGTACTACAACGACCCATTAAGTAGAATTCTCCATCGTTTTTCTATAAACGTTCTTTCCAGTATCATCGTGACTCATTTCAATACAGCAAAAGTCGTTTTCTTGATCTTATCGTGACTCATTTCAAAGCTTTCTCGATCCCTGCAAGTCTGTTATTCTACTAATCTTCTAATCCTTCATTATTTGTTCGTCGATCCTCTCTTCCATACCAAACTCATCATGGCCCCTAACATCAGTAACACTGCTGCGAAAATCGCCAGCCTTGTGAAGCCTGCGAGCATACCCAGCAGAGCTTACGTTACGTTTTTAGCAGGCGACGGCAACTATTATAAAGGGGCTGTCGGTTTGGCCAAGGGGCTGAGGAATGTGAAGAGCGTTTACCCGCTCGTTGTAGCTGTCTTGTCGGACGTTCCAGAGGAGCATCGCCAGATTCTGGAATCCCAGGGATGCATTGTCAGAGAAATACAGCCGGTGTATCCTCCGGAAAACCAGACCCAATTCGCCATGGCATATTATGTCATCAACTACTCCAAACTGCGAATCTGGGAGGTATGTGTGTGTGTGTGTGCATGGAAGCCATGGAGCCATGGATAGATGAACGACTTGGTGCTTACACATGGCAATGCCATGGGTTGGCATGCAGGCACCTGTCCATCGTACGTGGTGGCTCATGGCCGGCTTTATTGAGGCATAGATTTCTTCTTTTCTTACCGTCGAATACTGACAAAAATTGAAAATTGAGTAGTATACAGAATGTCTCACTCACAGTATGTCGCTATGTTTCGATTTGTGTCATTTGCAGTTTGTAGAATATAGCAAGATGATATACTTGGATTCGGATATTCAAGTTTACGACAACATAGATCATCTGTTTGATCTCCCCGGCGGCCACTTTTACGCAGTGATGGATTGTTTCTGCGAGAAAACATGGAGTAACACACCCCAATTCAAGATCGGATACTGCCAGCAGTGCCCAGACAAGGTGAAGTGGCCTGCTGAGTTGGGTCCACCTCCGTCCCTTTACTTCAACGCCGGCATGTTCGTCTTTGAGCCTAGCCTCTCTACCTGCGACGATCTCTTGAAAACCCTACAAGTCACACCTGCCACCTCGTTTGCAGAGCAGGTAAAGAATTGAAAGAAAAACCCTTTTCACCGTATTGATGTTAGTTGATTCTGAATGGAGCTCCCCCATTAAATTCTGCACTTGGTTCTCTTATCGCAGGATTTCTTGAATATGTTCTTCAAGGATATTTACAAGCCCATTCCTCTGGTCTACAACCTGGTCTTGGCGATGTTGTGGCGACACCCTGAGAACGTAGATCTGGATAAAGTGAAAGTCGTTCACTATTGTGCAGCGGTGAGTGTTAGATAGAAAAAGTCTTGGTTTCTGAACATGGTGAAGACTGAATAGTATGTGATTGGTTTCTTAGCTAATTCGGTTGTGAATGTTTGTTTACATAAAAAATGAAACAGGGATCGAAGCCATGGAGGTACACGGGGAAGGAGGAGAACATGCATAGGGAGGACATAAAGATGCTTGTGAAGAAATGGTGGGATGTGTACAACGACGAATCATTGAACTACAAGAAACCGGCGGCAATAGCGGACGGCGAGGCAGAGCTGACGAAGGGCGTGGATTTGGAGCCATTCCGGGCGGCGTTGTCGGAGGCAGGCGTGGTTCACTACCTTACTGCCCCATCGGCTGCTTAATATCTAGATCAAATGGCCTTTACACTCCGATGTATATTTCGACTTTTTGAGTTTTTGGTTTCTTCTTGTTTGTCTTTGGTTTTTTAAGCTTCTCTGTTTCATCATTTCATGAAGCGAAGCTTAATATCACCATGGAGAAGATCAATGCTTGTTAATTATTATTATAAATCTATGTTATATATGTAATTGTTTATTAATACATAATATACATATGTAATCTTTTTTTTTTTTCTTTTAACTATATAATGCCTATAAAAATATTTGGACTAGCTTCTAATTTTTTTCCTCTTCCCTGGCTCTACTAAAACAAACACGGAATTCAAAATTCGATCGAAGGAAATATCAATTTGATCCATTTTGCTTTATAGCAGACGAATGGGAGAGTTGTTTATTACATGGTTCTGTGTATGTATTGATTAAATTTGCCTTCTTTGTTAATGAAACTGTAGGTTAAATATTTAAAACCCCTCCAGAAAGCTAGAACCTTCTCTTTGTGAAATGATATTAACTACAGCGTATTTTTATTTCCACAAAGAGAAGGTTATAAATGGGTGATGTGTTATAAATAAAGAGAAGAAATAAAATATTTAGAAATACAAAAATTAATTAAAAATATAAAAATCAGTCCATGAATGAATCTTTGTCCGGGTGGTACGGTTTGACAGGTAGACTGTCCAGGTCAGCGATTCACGTTCCACATTTTTTTGAACAGCGGGCCAAGTGGTAAATGAGACTTGAATGATGATCAGTCTCCAGGTTGAATGGTTCAACCAGGCCACCCGGATGAACGCTTTGTAGACATTGGGTTGAACCCTCGGATAAAATTATTCTTCAGTTATACACGAGAAAACTCATTCCATCCAACATGTCAAATTGCAGATACATAATCCGAAATGTACTCAAAAAGCTTTGGAGTTTTGGGTTTGCTCATAATTTCTAATAATAATTTTTTTAATAAACAAATATGGGAAGAAATGAGTGGAATGAAAAAAATGTTGCTAGGAATTAAACACTTATTTTTCAAGAAGAAAACGATTTTTTATGGCAAGAATGAAAGTAAATTAATTTTGAACTCATTTACTTATAAATTTTGTGTCAAATTCCCCCAAACAATGACAACTTTTAAGGTGGGAGAATCAATAATTTGCCCAATTTCATCAAACTGATAATAATATATTTGATAAAGTCATAAAATAATAAAACATCATAGAATTGTATTTTCTATTATTTATTTTCGTTTTTCAATTAAATTCTGTATTTGACAGTCATAAATCATCAGGATATTTTGAATGTTTACATATCTGTAGTGGAATTCAGAAACTTGCATTGGCCCTATCTGTATTTTTCTGAAATTTTTACTGGCTCACTAACCCATGGTCATAAACCGTCGTACATAAAAAACATCCTTCATGATTCATGAATGATAAGGAGATGTTTCCAATGTATGCATGCAATGGATAATTAGGACAGTATTGGGAGCATTTTATCTATCAAAAAAAACATATCCCTACTTTCCTACTTGTCGAGCTTGTTATAGCAAATACTGGAGCAAGGTTTAGTTGAACGCATTGATTGTTTAGCGAACTATGGAACCAATGATAATGTTTTACGACAGTAATAAAATACATGGGGCTTACACCTTTCTCAGTGGGGTTCATGAATTTATTAGTGGTGTGAAACCTCATCACTAGTTCCACATCCTGTTAAATAGCTAAAACATTCAGCTAATCCAAATACTTAGGATCAAATCCCATTGTCACCACTAGGGAATTATGGCCCGTAGGGGAGTAAGGGGCGTGCTCGGAACCATCAACCGAATCCAATCCGATACAACATCAAAGATAAATTATTTTCTTTTTGAGAATAATAGATAAGTTAATTTCAAATTAATTCTTTATTTGTGATATATATTCTTTTTTTTGTATTATATATTTCAAAAAAGTATTAGTATTATATAATGAAGTAGGCTCATGTGGCAAGGCCTAAGATGGCACCATGTGGCAGGGCCAGGAAGCCTGGCCATCCGCTACTAACCAACTCTAAACGAGCTTAAGTATAAATAAGTGGTATCACTCCCTAGATAAGCTATCTTGGCTCTGTTTGCTCTCAAGCTCTCTAGCTCCTGGGTGACCTCGTCTAAGCATCATCTCCTTAGGCCTCATCCGACTCCTTACTAACTTGATCGCCGAAGTCTTTGCCCATGAGATAACACCCAGGGCCTTTGACGTGCTTCCTCCTTCACAGGTCGGACTACAAGCCCTCGGCCTCATTAGCCCTCGGAATACTAGCCTCGGCTAAGGAAGTGAAAGTACCTTGTTGCCCTCGACCAATCCTTGGCAACAATAATTGGCACCATCAATGGGAAACATTGCTAAGACTTTCCCTTAAGTGAACACTTGCTTCAAAAAACTACTAAGCTTCCGAACAATGGCTGATAACCAAGATAACATTCCAAACGCTCAAAACCTGGTCACCATGGACGAATTCATGATAGTTCTTGATAGACTTGACAACATCACTCAGAGATTGGACGATGTGGGGCACCCGGCAGGAGGCCACCCACATGGTAGCTGCCCCATTGGGAGACTAGGGCATCACAATGGACATTCTACCCGTGCTCCATTGGTCCAGCGTCCCGTCAAACCTAAGAAGGTCAAACCATCAATGTCCAACAGTAGCAATCGACACTCCAACAAGCCATCGAAGACCTCCTTCCTCCTCAACCAATGGAGGGGTGATCCAATTGGTTCCTGCGACAACCATTGGGACCATGAATGATGTTATCGAGTAGAGAGCCCTCGGGATGAAGGTGGGCGCTCTGGACAATATAGTCCTCCTCCGAGGGCTGGAGGCTGACGCTACGTCTCTCCCTCATATGTGCCAGACCTCCATGACCTCCTCCACGATCGACAGGCTTGGAGGAACTAGGACATGCCCGCGTTAGAGAACTCTAGAAACCAGTCCGACCCATTCCGCGTCCAAAAGGACCAAGATGAGGCCTAGGATTCCATCGATCGAAGGATTGGAAACCTACAGGCGTAGATCTGTGCCATGCAAGATGAGCTTTGGCAAGTGAAGGAGGGTCAGGGTGATGCTTCCACCAATCAGAACCCCTCGTCCAACAAAATGAATGCCGCCTTCATTAACTCCATCACCTCAGAGCCTCTCCCACCTCACTTTATGGCTCCCGCTTTGGAGATGTACGATGGAATCACCGACTTGGACAACCACCTAGAAAGCTTCCGAGTGCTCATGCTCCTTTACGAATATTCCGACGCCTTGACGTGCCGAGCTTTCCAAGCAACCTTCAAGGGAGCAGCTCAACGATGGTTCTCTGGTCTCCCACCTTGATCCATAAGATCGTGGGAGAAATTTGTCAATCTCTTCCTCTTCCACATCGTCAACAACTAACGGTGCTAGAAGATCATCGTCTCCCTCATGTCCATCCGACAAAAGTGCGTATAGAACTTGCAGTTCTATATCGACCACTTCAAGAAGGAAGACCTCGAGGTCCAAGACCTCGACCCCGTAGTATCAATGCATGCGGCAATCAATGGCCTCCAACCCAGACCCCTCGAGTGGTCTGTCACCAAGACACCTCCCAAGGTCAAGGTGGAACTTTTGAAGAAAGCACAAAAGTACATCACCGCCGAGGAGGGCTCGGCCGGCGAGCGCCAAGAAGGCGAGGCCAAATCCAACTGAGGGGGGTCAAAGAAGAAGAGGAAGGATAGAGATGGTTGTGGCCATGGCCACCACAACAACAACAAAGATAATGACAAGAAGCCATCGGCCCCATCTTTCACCAAGTACATGCCACTCAACTCCACTCAAACACACATCTCATGTAAGTAGGGAAGGACTATGTGAAGTGGCCTGCAAAGATGAAGGGGAACCCTAAGAAGGGTAACTAAAAGAAATATTGCAAGTACGACCGTGGCACCGACCATGATACCTAGGATTGTTATGAAATAAAAAACGAGATTGAGTCCCTCATCTACCATGGTCACTTGAAAGAATATGTGGGGGGCGACGCCGGTGCCTCGTCCTCACAACAGCAGTAGTAGCATTACAACAACCTAACCGGGGTCATCGACATCATCATGGGGGCCATGGCCTCAGGTGGACCCTTGGCTTTGGTTTGCAAGGCATATGCCAGGAAACTTAACATCCCAGGCCCAACGCCCAAGAAGTAGAAAGCAAATGAAGTCATCTCCTTCTTAGACCACTTGAAGGGGGTTTCGGTACCCCTTGACGATTAGTGGCGTCGATGATCATCGCCAATTTCATGGTGAAGAGGATCCTTATCGACAGTGGATCATCGGCCAACATCCTCTTCTATGATACTTTTGAAAAGATGAAGCTGACGCCAGAGCGGTAACAACTGGCTGACGTGCCACTCGTTGGCTTCTCCGAAAATCTCATCAAACCGGAAGAATCACCCTACCAATCACAGTAGGGATAGAGTCTCGACAGGTGACCAGGATGACTGAGCTCTTGGTCATGAAGATCAGCTTC
Organism: Nelumbo nucifera; assembly: GCF_000365185.1. Next base: position 692,170 of record NW_010729180.1, read on the forward strand.
CCCTACAATGCCATCATCGGGAGGCCAACCCTTCATGCACTCAAGGTGGCCATCACCTCCTACCACCTCTCCATGAAGTTCCCAACCAAGCACAGCATCAGAGTCGTGCGAGGGAACCAACAAGCAGCCAAACAGTGCTATGTGGTAGCACTAAAAGGAAAAAATAAAGAAGCCCTTCTATTGGAAGGCTCAATCTCAGGGATGAACTAGCGAGCCGAGGCCAGCCGGCCAAGGACCTCATTTCGATTCCCCTAGACGATGCCGAGCTTGAGAATACGGTGCACGTCGGGTTTAGCCTTCCTCCATACACACTTTCTGAACTAGTAAGCTTCCTTAAATCTAATGTTGACATCTTTGCTTGGTCTGCCGCTGACATGCCTAGAATTGAGCCTTTGGTCATTACTCACAAGATGAGCGTGGACTCGGGCTGTAGGCCAGTTCTATAGAAAAAGAGGAACTTTGCACTAGAGCATTGGAAAGCCATCAGAGATGAGGTAGACAAGCTACTTGACGCCGACTTCATTCGAGAGGTACACTACCCTAACTGGTTGTCCAATGTGGTCATGGTTAAGAAGGCTAACAAGAAATGGTGGATTTGTATTGATTTCACAGACCTCAACCGAGTCTGTCCCAAAGACAACTTTCCTTTGTTGAGGATGAACCACCTCGTCAACACCACCATAGGGTACAAACTATTAAACTTCATGGATGCCTTCTCCGGGTACAACCAAATCAAGATAGATGTCGAAGACGAGGCGAAGACCTCGTTCATAACCAAGCATGGCACCTATTGTTACAAGGTCATGCCCTTTGGCCTGAAGAATGCTAGAGCTACCTATCAGCGGTTTGTGAACAAAGTCTTCAAGCACTAGATGGGAAGAAAAGTTGAAGCCTATGTGGATGACATGGTTGTGAAAATCCTAAAGGTCAACCGACACACCTCGGACCTAGCCGAGACCTTTACTACGCTAAAGAAGTACAACATGAGGCTTAATCCCAGCAAGTGTGCTTTTGGCGTCACCTCGAGCAAATTATTGGGCTTCATCGTCACTCAGTAGGGTATAGAGGCCAACCCAGAGAAGATTCAAGCCATATTGGACATAGAACCACCTCTGTCCACCAAAGAGACACAAAGAATCACGAGCCGAGTGGTTGCCCTCAGCCGCTTCATGTTGAAGTCGGCTGACCACTACCTACCCTTCTTCCGATCCATAAAAAGTTGAAGGATTTCTAGTGGACCGAAGAACACCAAAGAGCCTTTGACGAGTTGAAGTCTTACCTCGCCTTGCCCCCTCTGCTCACACGGCCTCTTCTGGGAGAGACACTTTTCTTATACCTCTCGGTCAGGGGTGAGGCCATCAGTTCTATTTTGGTGCAAGAGGATGAAGGAGTGCAACAACTAGTCTATTATGTCAGCAAGGTCCTTTGCGATGCTGAGACCTGCTACCCCAAGGTGGAGAATTTAGCTTTCGCCCTTATGGTCTCGGCCAGGAAACTCAAACCCTATTTTCAAGCCCACAACATCATAGTGTTGACCAACCAACCCCTCAAGTCTATACTCCCCAGGCTGGAGACCTCGGGTCAGCTAACCAAATGGGCCATTGAATTATCCAAGTTCGACCTATAGTACCAGTCGAGGCCTGCAATTAAAGCGCAAGCCCTGACTGATCTCTTGGTGGAGTGCACCTTCAGCAGAGCGCTCGGCTAGGCTCCCGTAGAAGATGAAGGACCTTGGCCAACCTAGAAATTGTTTGTAAATGGGTCTTCCAATGCTAAGGGAAGTGGAGCAGGCCTCATACTCCTTACCTCGAATGAAAATGAGGTAAAGCACACACTGAGATTTGACTTCTCAGCCTCCAACAATGAAGTTGAGTACGAAGCCCTACTCGCCAAGTTACAACTTGCCAAAGACCTCGACACCCAGCACATTGAAGTCTTCAGCGACTCTCAACTGGTGGTAAATCAAGTGAATTGCGAGTACGAGGCCAAAGAACCAAACATGGTTAAGTGCTTGGCCAAAGTACAAAAACACTCCCGCCACTTTCAGGACCTCACCCTGTAGCAGGTCCCACAGGCCAAGAATATGAGGGCCGACACCCTATCCAAGTTGGCAAGCACATTGGGTCTAGACCTCGGCCACACTGTCCACGTCAAGAAGCTAGCACGACCTAGCATTGAAGAAGAAGAAGTGCTCCCAGTGCAAGCCGAGCCCTACTGGATGGACCCTATCCTTACCTATCTATAGCATGAGCAACTCCCCCCCAACAAGAATGAAGCAACGTGAGTCCAACGTCAGGCAGCCCACTACGCCCTACTCGAAGGGAAGCTCTACAAAAGGTCCTTTGCTTTACCCTACCTCTGATTCCTTTGTCAAGAGGAGGGTGAGTATGTGCTCCTAGAGATCCATGAAGGTATTTGCGGCAACCACCTCGGAAGCAGAGCCGTGGCCCATAAATCACTAAGGCAAGGGTATTTTTGGTCGACCATACAGAATGATGTAGCCGAGCTATTGCAGAAGTTTGATCGATGCCAGAGACACTCCAACCTCTTTCATCAGCTAGCCACAACCCTCTCGACCCTCAGTAGTCCATGGCCTTTCGCTAAATAGGGAATGGATCTCCTCGGCCCCTTCCCTCAAGCCACTGGGAACAGAAAATACCCCATTATTGCGATTGACTACTTCACCAAGTGGGTCGAAGCCAAGCCCTTGGCTACCATCACAGCCAAAATAGTCTAGAACTTCTTTTGGAAGAACATCATTTGTCTTTTCAGCATCCCCCACATGCTCTTCACTGACAACGGCAAGCAATTCGACGATGCTAGGGTCAAAGAATGGTGTGCCAGCCTTGGCATCAAGCAGTAGTACACCTTGGTAGGCTACCCCTAAACCAACGACCAAGCCAACGTCACCAACAAAACTATCTTGGATGAGCTGAAGACAAGACTAGACAGAGCCAAAGGCCTCTGGGCAGATGAGCTATACAGTGTCCTATGGGATTATCGAATGACACCTCAAACCGCCACGGGTGAGACCCCGATCAACTTGACCTATGGGACCGAGGGTGTCATTCTAGATGAGACTAGCTAGTCGACACTTTGTACCAAGGTGTACAATGAGGTCGAGAATGATGAAGAACTCAAGAACAACTTGGATCTATTGGAAGGCGTCCAAGAGTCGTCTTAACTCAGAGTTGTGGGCTATCAACAAAGTGTAGCCCACTACTACAACTCTCAAGTGAAGGAGAGACACTTCAAAGAAGGTGACCTCATCCTAAGGAAAGTCATGGTGCCTAATCCTGGTGTTGGAAAGCCCAACCCCAACTAGAAAGGCCCGTATAGAATCAAGTAGGTCGTCGGCCTCGGCACCTTTCGGCTAGAACACTTGTGTGGAAGATAGGTTCCTCATACTTGGAATTCCGAGAACCTCTAGATTTATTTTCAATAATATATTCCTTGTACAAATAGCTTATCAATGAAACTACAAAGTTCCTCCCCCTCGACTTCAACTTTAGTGTAAACGTTCTGACTGTGCCCAACTACCAGGACCCCTCAGCTGTGTGACTAGCCGAAGCACACAACCTTCACCAAGGTTATATGCTCGGACTGGACAAGACCAAGGCACACAACTCTTGGCGAGTCATACGCCTATTTGCCTTTCTTGCTAAGGCAAAACACCTCGGCAACCTTGGCTACAGTATTGGCCAAAGAGTTTAGCCTACCACTTAATCAACACACACACTAAAATGGACAAGTTACCTCGCTAAGATAGGAAGCATTCTGTGACCTCATCCAGGCACATCCTTATAGCCTCGACTGCATGCAGGCTCACACCACAAGTCCCCAAGGAAGCTAAGTTAGGCTACCCAAGGAATATGCCTACCTTTCCTTCTCGCTAAGGAAAGGGGCCCCGAGCCCTCGACAGCGCAACACGGCCTTGGCCTAGCTACCTTTATGGGGATGGAGAACAAGCTAGGAGAGCTAAGGCATACACCTCCCTTTCCCTTATCGCTAAGGAAAAGGGCCTTGAACCCTCGGTGGCGAAACTCGGCCTCAACTTGACTCCCTTAACTTAGTTTCCTAAGCGATTGTCTAAATAACTAGCCACTACTTTTTGCTACTTGTGTTCTCTCGAAAGGGGGGCATCAACCCCTAGCACACCAAAAAAGAAAATTACAACAAAAAGACACAAAAGAAGTATACTTCATTGAGATGATCTTTTAAATTTTACAGAATTTGGCCTCGAATGGGGGAGGTCGAGCCCCTTACAAAATGTGAGAAGGAAAAAAGAAAAGGGAGAAAGGATGGACAAAAGGAAACCCAACGGATAGCGACCCTTCAAGCTTCAACATTCATGTTTTCCTCAACCGCTCCAATCTTTACAGGCTGACCATCACCTACTTGGCCCTCGAAAGGCTGGACCTCGGCTGTTAGGCAGAAGCCTCAGCTGACTAACGTAGAAGTAGGGAACTTGGTGTCTTTGATTCCCTTCAGGTATGAAGCAGCACCAAAGGCAGCCAAATCCTTCCGGTAGTCCGTCGTGGTCTTCCACTCCTCCACAGCCTCCTCCACCCTCCTCTCCAATGACAGCCTCTCCTCGGTAGACCAAAACTCCACCTCGACCGCTCGCAACTTCCACTCTAGATCCTTTTACTTCACCTCAACCTCATGAAGGGAAGCCCGAGCAATCCTCCACTGATCCCTCTCTATAGCAACCTCAACCTCTAAGTCCTTCATCAGGTTGCACTCCTCCTACATTGCTTGAACGATTGACTATCAACCGCTCTCCGCCTTGGTTACATGGAGCTCCAACTGCTCCCTCTTCTCTTCTGAGGTACTCAACTGCTACAAGAGGACCTCGACCTTATCACATAGGCCAATTGCAATAGAAGACACCTGCAAAAGGAAAAAGCAATTGTTAGATAAAGGAAAGAAAGAAAGGGATAAAAAAATCTAAGTGCTAGTGGAAGAAGAACTTACTTCAGCTAGCCGACCTAAGGGGGTGTCCCGAGCACTCTTCACGCTCATCTGAGTCTAGGCGTGCCTATCTGCAGATGGGACCATCCCAATCAAAAGGGCTCGGCCGATACTGGGAGTGCTCATGGAGTCGCCCTGTCAGACACCCTAGTAAGGATGATAAATTCACTGCATCATCATCGACATGTCGTCGTGGAGCTCGGTCGACGTACGGGGCCCTGAATTGCTAGAACACCTAGATGCACCTTCGGCCAGACGCCCCTACGGCGTGCATGGGCCTCCTTCACCACCCTCATTGGGTGATCCTTTGACACCAGCCTCTTACCCCTCAGAGGCTGGAGGGGTTCAGCGGGCCTCTTTGTGGCGGGCTCCCTTTGTCGGCAGCCTCAAGAAGATGGGTGGGGCTAAGGCCAGCCCACACTAGAGCTTCCTCCGACACCAAGGGCTCAGCTCAGGTGGTCCCAGTCAACCGAATGCAAGTCATCAACTTGGTCTCCCCATCCTTGTGCCAAGGCATAATCCTGTCAGCCACAAGGTCCGGCTCCCCCAATCTGATCTAAACAACCAACCCTCTAGACACAACATGAAAAAATACTTCCTCTTCTAGTTGTAAACGGACAATGGGTTGACTCTGCCCTGTCGGCCTTGAAAGTAATATAAACCTGCCCCAGCAGGGTGCTTCCTCAGGATGAACATGCATTGGAACACCTTCGCGGTCAAATTGACACCTTGAAGTTTAGCCATCATCATCATGGCGATAATGGTCTTGATGATATTGGGGGAAAGCTAACTCAAGGAGATGTTGTAGCAGTTCAACAACTTGGAGACAAGGGGGTAGAGGGAACCTAAGGCCGAAGTGAAGGTGGTGCTCGTGGACACACACCTCCCCCTCCTCTAGCCTCCAAGGCCGACCGCCAGCATCATTGTGCATCTAGAGTGAACACCTTCATGTTTCTTTATATAGAAAGACACATAATCTTTACTTTAAAAGTTCAGAGCAATGAACTACACACCCCACCCCAATATGGGTCCATAACCAACCACAATCCTCACTATCTTTTATCATCTATATCATTAGATAAGGATTAAAACTCTTACTGCTTTAATAATTAGCATGAGTTAGTACTGCCTCACAAACCAACCAACCTTAGTCTAGAGTCTCGACTCATCATGCTTTGCTGTTGAGTTTTCAAGGTTGTGATATAAATCAAACACTAGTGCTACTACAACTACCAAGTTGCTTATATAATATAGTTCAACAACTGGTATTGGTATTGGGTGAGTAAGCCATATCTAACCATTGTGAAGTGTAATATCCATGTGTTATCCTAGTTCCATGAATCTTTGTGCCTAGGGGTGCAAGTTGAGTTGCCCAAGTTTAAGAATTTCAACCTATGATACCTGGATAGATGTACAAGGATCTTGTATGTTGTATCATGATTCATGTCAAATACTTCAATTTTTAGTGTATTTCATATCCAATCCGGATGTGTCCTCACCATATACAGGTAAAATAGATTTCAACTACATCAAGCTAAGGCCCATTCAAAATTTGACAAATTCTTAACCAACCCATCCCAAGTTGAATCCCTATTTGGGCAAAGGTCCTAATGATCTTTCTAATTTAAGGTGCAATATCTAATACAAATTTGTATTTCTTTCTTTAACACTCTAACACCCCTTCCATTTCTAACAAATAAACCCAAAGTGTTCATACTATCCTTTGCCTATTTTTCACCATTTCTATCTCTTCTATACTTGTGCTTTTTTTTTACCAATTACTAGTGCTTAAATATTTCTTTATTAACACTAGCTCATAATTATCTAAATTTTCTCCATGTTTCTTTATTTCACATCTCTATGAAAGAATCTCCATAGAACAGTCTACTACTTTGGTCCAAGTGCGGTACTTCCCTTCTCCAATATCTAAGAATGCAAATCCTGCTTAAAAATTAGATTCCATTGAGAAAAAGTGAAATGTGCTTGGAATTTAATAAGTTATAGAACAAACAAAGATAAAATGTCCATGGCAACAAGCTAGAGATAATTAAAGAACAAGGAAGAATAGGTGCATGCATGAAGTTCAGAAACCTAGACTTCAGATATGCATCTGATGAGACCAAAAATGGTCCCACCAATAGATGAAGCACATAATCTGTTCACTCCCTCTGATCTGATGAGGTGGCTCGGATCAGGTTCAGCTTGTGGTGTGAGTAGAGCTACAGTGTCGAGCTATGATGCCGAGCTGGGGGTTCAAGCTGAGAGCTGAAAAGGAAGAGAGGTTAGAGTACCCGAGTATATTTTTACCTAGGGGGACACTTCAATGCTTAAGTTAGTGAATGATCCTTTGTGTGAGAGAATATGAGAGAGTGAGAGTTTATGTGCACATACCTTTTGGAGTGGCCCTGAGGTCATTTTATATCTACCTGAGGTTCAGATGCTATCTTGTAATATCTCTAAGCCTTGTACGGAGCTGTTTCCTAAATCCTGGGGTGTACTGGTCAGTTATTTGCTAGATCCATGCAGTGGTTACAGGTCGCTTGTTGGTCTGGGGGCGGTCGACCCGGTGGACTGTTCTTCTATGTTGCAGTTATAGTGCTTGCACAGGCATTGTTTGCGGGGATGTTTTGGGCGAGTTGGTGGCTGACGGAGGGTTGAGCTCACCCTAGCTCGGTCGCGTATCTAATGCTGACTACCACGTGTTACTCCAATGAGTTGTTCTGTTGTGTCGGATATTGTGGGCGGAGCTCGCTCTAGCTAGACTCCGTACCTGATATTGACTACTGTATGTTGACCCAACGAACTATCATGTTGAGTGGGACGTTGTGTCACTAACAGTGTCCACATGTCCATCATCAAGTGGGTTGACCAAAATGCCCCTCATCAATAGCCCCCCACTCTCGAGTTTGCTATTTAGCAGACGAAGAGAGTAGGGTTTGTTGTGTTTTTTTTGGCAGTTCAGGTTTACCTCTTTTCTGTCTACAGGTTCGAACATTCCGGTTCAGCTTTATTTGATTTGGTGCTTATAGTGAGTCTTGCTTTGGCGGGCATTTGAATTTTGGACAGTGTGTGCCTCCTTCGATTTTCGCGATTGGCACAAAAATGCGTGCCTTTTTCAGATTTTGCGCTTGGCACGCCATCGGATTCGATGTGTGTGTCAGCTGTCAGCAACCTGTTAGTTGCAGGCACCGCTGAAATGTGGGAGACGTGCTCCCGTCTCTTTCAAATCTGGGTAGTTAATTCTTCTAGGTAAGATTTTAAATAAAGGGGGCCCTCGAGGTCCCCACTGTCTTTGGACTTTTCCGAGTGAGGTAAGAGTTTGGAGTTTCCTGCTAAGGCGAGCTCTATTTCTCGTGAGCGAGCTGTGTTTTCCTTCTGTTGGTCTGGCATCAGTTGTTTTTAAGTCCTTTCTAGTGTCTCCTCCGATGAGTATTTCACTTCCAACATGTCACATAGTTTTGTAGAGGATAGGGTTCACTATAGCTGGTCAGGGGAGGAATCTAGCTCCTCCGATGAAAATTCCTTCAAGGTTTTCTATGATGGGTCGAGAACGGATCGTAAACACCAATTTAAACATTTATAGAATTTTACTGATTCTCAAACAACTACTAACGTAGTAAATGGGTGAGAAAGGATCGTATCCACAGGGAAGTAGGAGAAAAATAATTACGTACTTAGATCCGGGAGAAAAGAACGCAAGTGGGAGTTATGGAAATAAAAAAAATTATTAATTAAAAAAATGGAATTCATTAAAACCAAATTCGAACAGTACTGAGAATAACAAGTGCATAAAAATAAATAAATAACATAAACAACTAAATAAAAGAAACAAAATAAAAATGTTTGAGAATCCGATCAGAGGTAGCAGTTTCCGGATCTCTCATTCCACCCTCGAACTTCTCGAGCTAGGCCTTCCGTCTTACCTGGCCGAATTTTAGATCTGCAGAAAAGAAATAAAACACAAACTAAATCTAATAAAAATAAATTTGCAGGAAGGAAAAATTAAACGGGAAATTAAAGAATAGAAAGTAATTCAAAAACTAAAGAAAATATGGTTGGGATTCAAATCCAAAGGTGGCAGTAGTGGTGGTGACGAGCTACAAGTAGGAACCCCTCCTCTTGCTTGGGTGTCCTCCTCTTCCTCTACCCTTGAACTTCTCAAGATCAGCCTTCCTTCTTACTTGGGTGAATTGACCGACCCCTTCTATAGGGCCCCTGGGACCTTTTTATAAAGAATGGTAGACACAACTGGAGGACGCCCAATATTATGTAGGGTTGAGATTTGGGCGTCTAGAAATGAAGGATGTAGATTAAAACATGTAGGGTTGAAGGGTTAAGATTAAAAGAATAGGTGGTGCCCTAGATTGAATGGTTGGGATATAAGATGGAGGGAGTGGCTGAAATTTGAAGGCGAGGGGCTGAATGGTGAGGATTAGCAGAATAGGTGGTGCCCTAGGGTTTAAAATCTATAAAGGAGAGACCTAAAATGAGTGGTTGAGATTAAAAGAAGTGGAGGGTGGAATGAGTTAAAAGGCGCCCTAGGGTTTGCTAAAGTATGGGAAGCATGCTAATACAGTAGGAGGGGCACCAAACTGGGTTTAGCAGCTAGGAGGCGCCCTCCTGCTTTCAATTTTCACAAAACACCCCATTTCTCAGCTGGTCTTCACACCAGCTTCCCAAAAACTACACTTCAGCCTAGAAAACTTCCAAATTTTCTACATAATTTGCATAAAAATCCTCAGAGGTCACATAATTGATTTTAATTGGGAAAAGGGTACGCTTTGACTAATCTAAGAACGAAAATACCCCTGAATTGATGCCCTTCAGGCATCAAAATGCAGGGTTATCAATACCCAGTTTCTATCTTGGCTCTACCATCACGCCATATCCTTTAGATTACATGTTGGTAATTTTGAGCTCTTTTGTGCAAACCATTGGCTTATCTTTCAAAAGATCCCTTTAGGTGTTTATCTCACACTTCGTTGTTTTGTTTCTTGAGTCCATAATTTGATTAAAGATTTTTCAGCTAAAGTATCTAAATCCCAATTTCATTGATGATATTCACTTTGTCTTCCGTTGGTCATGTCAGTCTCTTAGCTTTGGCCCGCGTATGTCTTCCGTTGGTCATGTCAGTCTCCATGCTTTGATCCACATCTGAATTGAGTAAAGGTAAATTATACAAATAATAATAACAAATTTAAAAAAAGAGAAAAAAGAAAATAAAAAAAAGAATAAAATAGACAGTAGAAAAGAAAAGAAAAAAATATAAGAAGGAAAGAATGATAAGTTGTGATATCTATAGCTTAGCAATGAATTCTTCATATTGTGCTATATCATTTTCAGGATCTCTGTTAAATGTTTGAAATGTTTCACTAAACTCTTTGAAAATGGCACGAAAACTTTTGATGATTGAGCATTGCATCATGACATATGAATTTTTGCTCGTTTCCCGGCATACAGTAGATTTCCGATTGCACTACGGCATATTGCGCTTTTTTTAGTAGTTTAAAATTTGCATCATGGCATATCATAACTTTTTGCTTATTTCCCGGCATATAGCGGATTTCCGATTGCACCACAGCATATCACGCTTTTTTTACTAGTTTAAAAATTGCATCATGGCATATTACAACTTTTTGCTTGTTTCCCATCCTATAGCAGATTTCCAATTGGACCATGGCATATCGCGCTTTTTTAGCAGTTTAAAAATTGCATCATGGCATATCATGAATTTTTGCTTATTTCTCAACATACAGTAGATTTCCGATTGCATCGTGGCATATCATGAAGTTTTGCTTGTTTCTCGACATACAATGGATTTCCGATTGCATCATGGCATATCACGCTCTTTACCAATTTAAAAGCTGCATCATGGCATATCACGCTCTTTACCAATTTAAAAGCTGCATCATGGCATATCATGCAATTTTGCTTGTTTCCCAACATATAGTGGATTTCCGATTGCATCGCGGCATATCGCGCTCTTTACCAATTTAAAAAAAAAAACCGTATCATGGCATATCATGAAATTTTGCTTGTTTTTTGGCATATAGTGGATTTCCGATTGCATCGCGCATATCGCACTCTTTACCCACTTAAAAACTACATCATGGCATATCGTGAAATTTTGCTTATTTCCCACCATACAGTGGATTTTTGGTTGCGTCGCGGCATATCACATTTTTTACCATTTCAGAATTTTGCGTGATGCCATATCATGAATTTTTTGCTTATTTCTTGGCATACAGTGGATTTTTGATTGCATCACGGCATATCGCGCCCTTTACCAATTTAAAAATTGCATCATGGCATATTTTGAAGTTTTGCTTGTTTTCCAGCATACAGTGGATTTCTGATTGCATCGCGGCATATCACGCTCTTTACCAATTTAAAAATTTCAGATCTGAATTTTGTTGTTGCAGACCTACAACATTTCAGATCTGAGTTCCCCTGAACACAGATCTAAACTGATGCAAATTTGAGGTGAATTTAGTGCCATCATCACCCCAATTCACCCTAGGACACTTCTGCTATTCCCCAAAAGCAATTTGGTAGCAATAACTGAAGGTAAGGCAATTGAGAATTCAGGTCCGACTTGAGTTCAAACCTGAATTCTGTTGTTGCAGAACTACTCAGTTCAGATCTGAGTTCATCTGAACTCAGACATGAACTTATACAAGTTTGAGGTGAATTGGGTGCCATCATCACCCCAATTCACCCTAGGATACATCTACCAAACCCCAAAAATAGTTGGATAGCAAAGGCTTGAGGAAACTCAGATATGAACTGATATAAATCCGAAATGCAGTTGAGGACTGAACCAATGCTTTGAATTTTTTATGAACTATTTTCTCTGCTCTATTCACTTGTAACCGAGCTAATGTAGCTGAGGGGATGTATGTTTGGATTGAAAATTTGTGTTACCTCAGATATCTAATGAAAAACAACACTTTCTAAGTGTTTCTATTAGAATTCAGAGTTATAGTAGGGCTGCTATAGCATACCTGGTTTGAGGACAGGTTTGTGCTTTCAAACACCCGCACATTCTTGGATGTTCCTTGCAAATTTTCAAAAAAAAAAAAATTCTTCTATGATGGCTAGCTTTGATTTCTATTGTGAATGAACAGAAGGTTTGATCAAAACTTAGATTCAATTCTGCTCTGCAACTTGCTATATTTCAGCAGTAGCAATAATGCAGACCTGAATTCAAAAGTTGTGTGGAATGAATGGCTTGTTTTACATAAACTTGAAAGCTATGGGTTGATATGGATGATGTTGGTTGATGTGCATTTGTATGGACTTGTAAGAATTCTGAACCAAGATATTGACTGAGTTGAGTGTGAACTGAACTGCTGTCATTAATCCGAATAGCAGCAGCATATATAGGTTACATGCACATCAGACCTGATTTCAGGTCATAGAAGTTCTTCAAGATTATGAGCCATACACTTGCATAGCTTACAAACCTGAACCCAAACCTGGCTCAGGTCTGGTTATAGCTCAATTTATGTCCTCTGAAGGCACCTTGAGAAGTCAGCTTTGATAAGCAGCCCTCAGTCTAGCAGATGTGAATGGATGTGTGCAAAAGTGTACAATGCATTTCAATTCAGATTTCAATTATTATTGCTTGTTGAAATTCTCTGAACCAACACTCCCCAAGAATTGTAGGTCTGAAATCAGATGCTGCAATTAAGGGATATAAATAAGATTGTTGGTTCAGATCCCTCTTAATAATCAAAATTATTTATGATTAGTAAATCATTGTACATATCTCAGTTATGATAAGTTTAGATTTGTATTCTGTTGTATTGGCCTTTTTATTGCCTTGACTTTCACAGTTTATGACAAGAAGAGTTGAGCTGGAGGAGATCCTCTACGACCCAGAGATTGAAAGAACTCTTCGTGTTCGTCTAAGAGCAGCTAGACAAGTCCAACAAGAAGCTCAAGAAATGGCTGAACAGAGAACCATGATGGATTATGCCAAGCCCTCACTCACTAGAGATGCTTCCAGCATTATCAGGCCTACTATTGCTGCTAACAACTTTGAGATTAAACCTGCCATCATACAAATGATTCAAAACACTGTGCAATTCTGTGGAATGGCCCACGAAGATCCCAATGCACATATTGCTAACTTTTTAGAAATATGTGACACCTTCAAACACAATGGGGTAAGTGATGATACCATTAGGCTGAGGTTATTCCCATTCTCTTTGAAGGATAAAGCCAAAGCATGGYTRAAWTCATTACCARCGGGATCAATAGCTACGTGGGATGAAATGGCCAACCGTTTCCTCTCTAAGTATTTTCCCCCTTCTAAAACTACTAAAATGAGGAATGATATCACTAAATTTTTCCAACAAGAGGGGGAATCTTTATATGAGTCATGGAAACGATACAAGGAATTGCTGAGGAGAGTTCCTCACCATGGCCTTCCCATATGGCTGCAAGTGCAGACCTTCTATAATGGTCTTACCGACTCAAATAAGACCATACTAGATGCTGCAACCGGAGGGTCCATAAACAATAAGACTCTTGAGGTTGCCCATGCCCTCATTGAAGAAATGACAGCCAACAACTATCAATGGCATTCTGAAAGAACCCAAACTAAGAAGCAGCATGGCCTGCATAATGTTGATACTTATACGACACTATCTGCACAAATAGGAGCACTCAGTAAGAAAATTGATGAAATGCAGATAGCTGCCATGCATGTGCAGCCTCTTACTTGTGAATTGTGTGGAGGAGGCCACATCAGTACTGACTGCCAAGTTGGCAATCAGTTCAGGCCATCTACTGAACAAGTCGACTATGTCAGCAACTTGTCAAGACAGCAGGGCTACCAAAGTCACCATACCTTTCACCCAGGATGAAGGGCACATCCAAACCAGTCCTGGCCAAGTCAGCATACTTCCAAGCCTTTCCACCAGACTTATCATCAGCCCGAACCAAAGTCCAATTTGGAGGAGCTGATGACAAAATCTATAGCAAGTGCGGAAACCAGGTTCCAGAATCAGGAAGCCTCAATCAAGAACCTGGAAAACCAAGTGGGGCAATTGGCACAATTAATCTCTTCCAGACTACCGGGAACTCTTCCAAGCAACATTAAAGTGAATCCACGAGAGCAAGTACAAGCTATTACCTTAAGGAGTGGAAAAGAGTTGCCCGAGGTAGAAAAGAAGAATAGGGTTGAACCCAAGGCAGAAACAAGCCTTGGGACCGGACAACAGAAGAAGGAACAACTTGAAGCACAACAAGGGATGCACCAACAACCACAAGTTCTATTCCCTAACAGGCTAAAGCAACAGAAAATGGAGAAGGAATTTGGTAAGTTTCTTGAAATATTTAAAAGTTTGCATATATTCCTTTTGCTGATGGTTTAGCCCAGATGCCACACTATGCAAGGTTTTTGAAGGAATTATTAGCAAACAAAAAGAAACTGGGAGATGTGGCTACAGTTGCTTTGAATGAGGAATGTTCTGCTATCATTCTGAACAAGCTGCCTTAGAAACTCAAAGATCCAGGGAGTTTCACTATTTCTTGTACCATAGGCAGTTTAAAAATTGAAAAAGCTTTATGTGACCTGGGAGCTAGCATCAATTTAATGCCATTTTCTATCTTCAAGAAATTGGGATTGGGGGAACCCCAACCTACTAGAGTGGCATTACAATTGGCTGATAGATCCATTAGACATCCTAGGGGGATCATAGAAGATGTGTTAGTTAAAGTTGACAAATTCATTTTTCCAGTTGATTTCAATGTGTTAGACATGCAAGAAGATGTGGAGGTCTCACTTATCTTAGGGAGACCCTTCCTGGCTACCGGGAAAGCGATGATTGATGTCCAACAAGGACAACTTAGCCTTAGGATACAAGATGATGACATAATTTTTAAAATGTCTGATGCTATGAAACATGCACCCTCTAGTGATGATTCGTGTTATATGATTGATGCCATTAATATGACAATTGATGAATGTTTCCAGGTAAGTAGGATGGCTGATCCTCTTGAACTCTCCCTCCAGCAGGGAGAACTTGAAAAAGGAGAAAATGAAGAAATAAACCTCATGATAGCATATCTGAATGATAAGCCTCAATTCAAGGGAAAGGGGTTTATCAAATTAGAGAACTTAGGCAAATTGCCTAGACCATCAGGTAAGCCATCATCCCAAGAACCCCCAACCCTTGAACTGAAGCAATTACCTTCCCATTTAGAGTATGGTAACCATCAGCTCTCCTCGTAATAATTTTCTTATCACTGAATCCATTACAAAAAAAAATTATTAAGAGTGCTGCGGGAACACAAAAATGCTATAGCCTGGAAGGTAGAGGATATCAAAGGCATTAATCCATCAATCTGCACTCATAGAATTTTGATGGAAGAAGACAGCAAGCCTTCCATTCAACACCAAAGATGCCTGAACGCCAACATGAAAGAAGTGGTAAAGGCTGAAATAATTAAGCTATTAGATGTCGTGATCATTTATCCTATTTCTGACAGTTCTTGGGTAAGCCCTGTGCAAGTTGTGCCCAAGAAAAGGGGTATGACTGTTGTTCCAAATGAGAAAAATGAACTCATCCCGACTAGAACTGTCACCGGATGGCGTGTATGTATTGACTATAGAAAGTTAAATGAAGCCACCCAGAAGGACTAGTCGGATGGCGTGATGCCATAACATTTGGACCAAATGTTAGAGAGGCTAGCCGGGCATGAGTATTATTGTTTCTTGGATGGATATTCGGGTATAACCCGATCCCAATTGCACTAGAAGACCAAGAAAAGACCACTTTTACTTGCCCATATGGTACATTTGCATACCGAAGGATGCCCTTTGGATTATGCAATGCCCTAGCAACCTTTCAGCGATGCATGATGTCTATATTTTCTGATATGGTTGAAAAATTTATTGAGATCTTTATGGATGATTTTTCAGTTTTCGGCTCTTTGTTTGATGCATGCTTGAACAATCTGGAGCAGGTGCTTACTAGATGCGAAGAAACACATCTTGTGTTGAATAGGGAGAAATGTCATTTTATGGTGCAAGAAGGCATAGTGCTTGGACACAAGATCTCTCAAAGAGGTATAGAAGTCAACAAGGCCAAGGTGGAGGCAATTGAAAAATTTCCACCCCCATCATCTGTCCGTTTTGTGAGAAGTTTCTTAGGGCATGTCGGCTTCTATAGGAGGTTTATTAAGGATTTCTCAAAAATTGCCAAGCCACTATCTACCTTGCTTCAGAAAAAAGTGCCTTTTGAATTTTCAATTGAATGCCTTCATGCTTTCAACACCTTGARARACARATTGATCCATGCACCTATCATGGTAGCACCAGATTGGACCCTCCCATTTGAATTAATGTGTGATGCGAGTGATTCTGCTATTAGAGATGGTTTGGGACAAA
>NW_010729180.1:721714-780288 GCF_000365185.1 Nelumbo nucifera
CACCGCTTGTGAATTAGTGTGGCTAAGGAACCTTTTACAGGAAGTAGGGTACAACATTAACACTCCAATGAAGCTCTATTGTGATAATCAGGCTGCAGTTCATATCTCYTCTAATCYAGTGTTTCATGAAAGRACCAARCACATTGAGGTTGACTGTCACTTTGTGAGGGAGAAGGTGTTGAATGGAGAGCTAGACACTACACATGTTAATACAGAAAATCTGTGGGCTGACCTATTTACAAAAGGCTTGAGTCGGGGAAGAGTGGACTACATATGTAACAAGCTGGTGAGTAGTTGATATTTAATTTGATGAAAGCTACATTTTCAATCTAGTCCAGTCAAATGGATTGAAGTGTGGTTTATGGAACGAAAACTCAAAAAACAGTTAATCTTAACTGAATCCTATATTATCATGTTTAAGTATCCTTTGTCAAGTTTGGTCTCTTGGGAGAAATAGCTAGTTTTTACTCTTTTGGTTTAATAGGAAAAATAGAATATTGAACACATGAGTTTGTTTTTTGTTTGGTTCTTTTTGAAAATTTGAAAGGACAAAAGAGTAACAAGTTTTGTTTAAGTCCTTTTGAAAAACCGAGGGTATATTTAAGTCAATTTATTACAAGTATTTAAGTTTATTTTTAAGGAAAATTTCTGATCAGTGCCTGTATTTTGACTTGTGTGACAATTTGGTCCCCAAAATTTAAAATGCAATAATCCGAAACCTGAACTTTCAAAATGTGACAATTCAGTACCTACCGTTAACCAGTTCGTTAATTAGCCGTTAAGTGACATTTGAAAAGTTAAAAATGCCCTTCAAAGGCCATATAATTCTCTTTATCAACCATTCAAATATTGACAAATAAAATCAGTAGTCCCAAATTCTAGATCCTTCTATTAAAAAAAATTGGTGATTGTTTAGAAGAATCTAAAATTTGAGACTGTTCATTTTATTGTCAATGTTTGGATGGTTGATAAAGAGAATTAAATGGTATTCTTAAGGTATTTTTGACTTTTCAAATGTTACTTAACAGCTGATTAATGGACTGGCTAACAATACTGGGTTGTCACATTTTGAAAATTCGAATACTAAATTATCGCATTTTAAAGTTTAGAGACCGAGGGTATTGATCCGAAATTTTCATCATATTATTACTCTTTTTAATTTTCAAATTTTATCATAATTATAATATATCTAAAATTCAAATACAATATAAAAAATAATTATCACGTACAATAAACGTGCTTAATTACTATTTAACGAAAAAAGTCCTAATTTGAATCCGACTATTCGAGATTGATGAATTCGGCTGCACTTCCTACCGCTCCGTTAATTTAGTACGTCAAATGATCACGTGCCTATCGTTCAGGTGACATGTGCTTTGCAAGAA
Organism: Nelumbo nucifera; assembly: GCF_000365185.1. The sequence goes on from NW_010729180.1 coordinate 723,100, forward strand.
ATTTACGCGTGTCATGCTCTGTCTGTATTTGCCTTGAAAGATCTCCTCGTTGTCGTTGCCTCTTTTCCCAATCCAACTCAGCTCCCCTCCTGCCCTCTCTCTCTCTCTCTCCGGAACATTCTCGACTCTCCCCCCCGCCAAAACGGGGAGAGTTCCATCGTTCTATCTATGACCTAACCATAAACAAATAGAAACTCTACAGAGTTCCTGGAACTAGAGAAACATTTCCGGACACTGACCGGTGAGAACGCGGCCAACTGGTGGAAAGTCGACGATGGCTATGGAGGCCGAGGCTGCACCTGCCGAATTGGCTCTCTCTGAAACCGACATCAATTGGGACAGGTTGGTTTTCTCTCTTTTTTCCCTTCTACCTTTCTTCTCACTGAGATTTCATTTATTTTCTTTTCTCTCTGTTTCCAATTATAAGGTTGGAGTAACCTGGCACTGGCTTATGATTGTCTTATGATTCGTATTTTAGTTACAGCTATCGATACGTAAACTAAATGTTGACATTATAAACTCTGCACTGCGCATCATATCATATGTTATTAGCAAACATTAACGACTTCATAGACTATAATTTTCGTTCCAAAACCACGTAAACCTTAATAATCACTATTCACAAACACATGAGCGAACTGAGAAAGTATTATATGGCTGTAGTCTCAAGTGTGGTGTTTTCAGCGGAATGCATTTTGCAGACTTCACATTAGCTGATACCCCTTGGCATAATAGGGCCATACGCTTTTAAGGTTCTGCTGTTTATGATGTCTTCTTCTGTTACTGTGTTGAAGTGATAACAACTTTATACTAAATATATGGTGCATTGAGAAGGTAAGTGGGTACTCGAGTGAAGGTTTTAAAGCGGTATCCTTTATGGCGCTTATACCTATTTAATCGAACTAATAAGCATTTGGAGTATTCATTTATGCTTCTGAATGAAACATAGGGTGGAGTCATAGGGTAGATAGATAGTATCACAGTAGCCCTTTGATAGCTAGTCCTCTACCTAAATCAGATCAGAGAAATCTTGGCACCTGGGTCTACGTAGGTTAGATGGTCTTGCTAAATCAGGGACGCAGAGGTCTCTTGATCGAGCTGTTTACTTTTATTGTTCAAGTAGTTTTCTTTTCTTTTGTTTGGGAAATCTGCTTCTCCATATTTTTCTGCATCATTTTTCATCCTCTGATGTGTACTCTTCTTTCTCGTGTATATCTCAATGCTTGTTTGCTCGTGGGGAAATACATGTGAATGTACAGTGTTTTCCCCTATTTCTTAATTCTTATTCTACCTGAAGACAAAAGAGAAAAATGTATGGTTTTGAGCCATAGTAATATCATTGCAATATAGAAAGTAGGAGAATAAATTTGAAATCCCATAAACTCTGCTCTCTGGTGCTCTTCTTCCTGTCTAAAGAGTGAGCACGACTTTGTAAGATATTTAAATTATGTTTTTGAATACTGTATTCAATAAATCGTTTCAGTACAAGTAATTACATTGTAAGTAGGGTAGCTCAAAGCATCAGGGTCGATTTTGTAGCCCCATGTAGGCTAACTTCGTGGATGTAACACTTGCAAGTTGCAACTCTTCATATAATGTGCTCCATCTAAGCTCTATATCATTCCATAAGTTATCTTGACTGAGATTAAGTGATGTAGGCAGCATATAGAAGGTTTTTAGCATTTGATTTGGAGGTTAGGATAATTAAGCAATGGCACAAAATGAGTGCTGTAATATGTGTTGCTAAGATGCTATTAATGTTGCCAAAATAGAAACAAATTAGAAAACACTAGAAGGTGGTACTTAAATTGGATCAGGATTCAAATTGTAATGTTCAATATAAAACTATGAAAGAATTGTTAATAGTTATGAAAAAATCATAAAAAATTAAATAATCAATTATAGAACAAGTTATGTGGACAACCGTTAAGTAAGAACAGAGTTATGAGCATTTCTGCTCTATTTGTCGATATTCCATACTGACTCAAGAAAATGAATTTAATTGCCAACTTAAGTCATTTTAATTCTTTTCATATATCAAAATGTAAATTATAGAGACAAAGATCATAGCTAATAACTCCTTTAAAAGACTAGTTATGATTTTTCTATATTGCCCAATCCAAAAACTCAGCCTAAGCTTTACAAAGAATAACTCATGAGCCAAAAAAAGAACAACTAGTGTTGAGTTCTGTAGATTTCTCAATGTCTAAAACCAACCTAAACTTCTATAAAACAACTCATGATCCAAAAAAGACTAATCATGAGTTTGTTATACTACTCAATGCCCAATGCCCATTCTTAAATATAAGTGCATACATGCAAATCAAAATGTAAAATTGTATCAAAACTCAACCAATTCTTCCTATTCACTAAAAATCATCCTCATTATTATCTTGAAGAGGTAAGTCTTCTTCTTCTTGGTCATTGTTCTTTCTTTTCCTTTTTCTTGCCCTCTTGTATATGGCATATTCTTATGGCCTATAATAAGCTTTTTGAACTTTTAGAAACTACACAATTAAAGTAGTAAAGAAAAAAGTTATTTTTTTAACAATTTATTTACATGTTATGCAACTTCACATGCCTAGTCGTTTCTTAAGATTTCTTCTCATGACTGCACCAGTCTCTTGGAAAAGCACTCATTTACACCAAGCCATTATGAATCTGTTGGAAAGGCTAAATTTTCCTTCTCTTTGAACCATCAGACTTTCATGGGCCGGGCCAGTCCCTGGGTCTCTGGCCACGCTTATCACCTAATAGAAGGGGCTTACCGTATGCCTAGGCCCGGCTGGTCTTGCACCTGAGCTTGATATAGGCTCAGGCCCAATGCTATATGGGCCTGCACTGGGCACCCAGGCTTTTGCCTACAAACTTATACATATAGAGAGAGATGAGTACATTGCGAATAGAGGAAAACAATTAGACCAAAACTTGCAGTGAAAAAAACATGGACTAGAACTTTAAAATGGTTGTTGTATTGATGTGAGGCCAAGGCCCAGAAATTTGCATGACCAGACAGGCTGGACCTTCCAGACCAGGTAGGAATGATAACTCCTACTCCATATAACTTGAACACATCAGATCAGATGTCTTATCCATTCTTTTCTCATGTCATGGTTTGATTTGTAAGTTGTATTTTGCATAGATGAGTATTTAACTTCTTTTGCTTCAACCTATTTTACTTCTTCTTTTAGTGTATGTAATGTCAAGTAGAAATATCTACCAATTATTATGTCCTCATTTAAGCAGTTGGAATTTTTCTAATAAAAATTAAACTAAACGCTTGCTTAAATGTACCCCAGCTTCGAGCTACACATCACATCCAAAAGAGCTACATGTGAGGTTCAGTATCTTTATTGCATATTTCTTCAAGTCTGGAGCAAATTCCTATAGTCATCCCGTGGAAGGTCTGTAATGCATTGTAAATGTTTATTAATAAAATAAATCAACTTAATATGATAGATTATATTAAAGAGATAAATTATGACTTAAAAATTAATAATGTACTTTTCCTATGTTATCATATTTGTATCCCTTTCAAATACGCCTTCTCAATTGAACAAGTCCATCTGCTCATCAAATTTCCCCTTCTTCCTTTATGATGACACTGCCCTCTTAAAAATACTCCAACAGCCTTTTTTTTACCTTAGATCCTCAATGTCATCCTTGAAATTGGGATCATATTTAAAGTGTGGGTTTGATAAATAACTCTCTACTTGCGTCCACTTATTATCTTTTGAACCGGCACAGATCTCTTTGCATTGCTCAGTTTCTTTTTGTAATGCTTTTTTTGCTTGATCCCCTATTCCATCTCTCATAGGGAAAATTTCCTGAGTATCCATACATGATACCTTTCATCTTCTTGGGTTTCTTACATCTTCATTTCATCCAAGGGTGCTCACAACTTCTACAAATCTTCGGGGACCAAAAAACATTGTGCCACATTCTTATTAGTTCTTTCAAGGTGATGTTTCATCTTGTTATGGTTGCGCCTTGAATTCTTTGTTGTGACCCGCTTCATGAACCCACTTCGAATTAAGTTGAGAAAAATCCCGAAGGTAAAAAGGTGGTATTGATCCGATCCATATTCAGCTTATGGGTCTGACCTAAATACAGAGAATTATGTATTTTGGGGGGTTTCTCTCTTGTATAACAAAGTCTTTGTCTTATGAGAGAAGTTGAGAGACTTCGGGTGTATTTAGGGGTTTAGGGTCATATTCAGCTTATGGATCTGACCTAAATATGGAGAATTATGTATTATGCGGGTTTCTCTCTTGTATAACTAAGTCTTTGTCTTATGAGAGAAGTTGAAAGACCTTGGGTTTATTTAGGGGTTTAGGGTTTTCTGTGAGTGAGGTTGTGAGTGCACGGTTCTGTATTTTTCTCCATTGCTGATTTCATAGTGGATTTCTGCACCTCTTTCACCCATCCGTGGATGTAGGCTATAAGCTGAACCACGTAAATTTGTGTGTTTTCTCTGTTTACTTCTTTTTATCCCTGTTTTTCTTTTTGATTTTGGGTGTCATTTGAATTTTTAGATGTTAAATAATAATATTATAAGCACCATGTAAAAATATGAAGCTAAAAAAAAATAAAAAAGAAGTTTTTGACTCACCCAATACGCACAAACATGTTTGTTAGGAGTATAAATACATTGAACCTTGGATCTACCCACATATGGAAGAAACATTAGAAGAAGATGAACAAAATGGGGAAAAAAGTAAATTTTAGACTAAAAACTTACAAAAATGGAGAACCTCAAGCTTCAAATTTCCTACATCTCGCATCTATGTAGTCCCTCTTCAAAGTAAAACTAGCAGGCACTTGAAACCATTAAGAATTGAAGGAGATATAAGGATTTTCCTAGAGGGTTTTTGGATTTCTTGTAATTGATCTCACCTTGTTGGGGAAATAGAATATTGGGGGCACTAGAGTATCCCTTAAATAGTGTTTAGAAACAGAAGAAAAAAAAAATTAAATTTGTAATTCATGGTTCCATGTCAATTCCAACTTGGCATATAAGTCACGTGACTTGGTGCAACTTAGTGGGGCTTTTTGTAAAATGCTACTCAGTTGTGTCTACCGAATCGCAAAGGTTAAGATTTGATCTGAATGGTAATTTGTTGTGGTTTAAGTGTTTAACAACATTAATGCTGTTCTGAGCTTTGAAATTATTTTCTTTTCAAAAGTTGTATTAGATGGTCTTTATATCCAAAATCTTCCATGAACTGTCTGATGTTAAGTATGCTTTCTGATGTGCTTAAAATAAATTATAACCATCTTTTACATTGATACTTTGATTCTAATGTACTTTTATTTTTGTCATGGGTCTGAACTCAAGGTTGGACAAGACAAGGTTCCATGTCATTGGAGCTATCCTCTTTACTGCACAATCAGCTTTGCTACATCCAACAGCAGTTGTAAAGACTAGAATGCAAGTAGCTAGCCCAGGACTAGCTCAAATGCATGGAATATCTGTATTCAGGCATATATTGAAGAATGATGGTGTCCCTGGTATTTTCAGAGGTTTTGGTACTTCTGCCATTGGGTCGTTGCCAGGGAGGGTCTTGGCTTTGACTTCATTGGAAGTTTCAAAAGATATGATGCTAAAGTATACTGAAGATTTGGATATGCCTGAGGCGACACGTGTTGGTATTGCAAATGGAATGGCAGGCCTAGTGTCAAATCTAGTCTCTTGTATATACTATGTTCCTTTGGATGTGGTAAGTCTACAATTTCTTCCCCATTAGCTCTTCTAAACGTTTCAGGTTCTGAAGTTTTAAGAACATGAAAGGCTTTCCAAGACCAAGAGCACCAGAGAATATCTAATAAGTGGAAATACCAAAATTGTCATCAATGCAGTCATGACTTTTTTTTTCTGCATTTAGAACCATTTTAAGATATTTATTTGCTAGGTCTCTATTCCTCACTCTAATTGTATGGCTAACAATTTCTCAGATTTGCCAAAGGCTAATGGTACAAGGCCTTCCAGGGACTGCAGTTTGTAATGGACCGATAGATGTAGTTCATAAAGTTATCAGGTCAGAGGGGATTCGTGGTATGTATAGAGGCTTTGCTCTAACTGCAGTATACCAATCCCCAGCATCTGCACTGTGGTGGGGTGCATATGGTGCTGCACAGCATGTCATCTGGAGGTACACCTCAATTGTCATTTAAACCAAAGCTTTTATCATGTGGTTCCCTACTTCTTTTGTTAACTGTTAGGGTTTCTTTCTTGTTCATGATTTTAGGAGTTTGGGGTATAGAAACGAAATGGAGAGAAAACCATCTCATTTGGAGATGGTGGTGGTTCAGGCTACAGCGGGGACTCTGGCTGGTGCTTGTTCATCAATTATTACTACTCCTATAGACACTATCAAGACACGGCTTCAGGTGAATTCCATCTGCAGTATAATTGTCTTTTAAAAATTTTTCCACCTGGATGACATTTTCTTCATAACCTTCTCATTTTGTAAATTTTGTGTTGTTTTTATTTTTCTTCATACCTGTATATTCCATTAACAATTTCTTCTGTATATGCTTTTTTGTTCTTTTTCAACTTTAGTAATGCTGCTTTGGTTTTCAAGCTTTCAATAATTCTAATATCTGTTAAAACATAGGTCCTGGATGATTATGGCATTGGAAGACCATCTGTTATCAAGACCACAAAAACGCTTCTTCAGGAAGATGGGTGGAGAGGCTTCTACAGAGGGTTTTGGCCCCGGTTCTTAAACATGTCTCTCTATGGGACTTCCATGATTGTTACATATGAACTGATAAGTATGTCCATATCCTTGCTAATTTCATTTTAAGATGGTTAGATTAGAGTCTGATGATTAGGGATAAGCGAAGGCTACCCTTAAGCTATGTTAAGATACGTGTGGTGCATGGGTGGTTGGGGCCTGCCATTTAATAATCTTGCGTAAGAGAACTGGAAAAAAAATTGCCATTTGGTCCCTTGTCCTTTTGGCTAAGGAAAAGGCACTTGATTTATTCTGTTCCTTGGGATGATCCAGAAAATTCTTTGTGAAGTTTGAAATCAACCTGGAATGAAATGGAATTCAATGTGGTTTTCTGGGGGGTAGGGTGAAACAACTTTCTGGTTATAAGAGAAAATGTTGGGGGTGTTATGTCAACATGAATGGTTTTGTTTTTGAAAACAAAAACTTCCATGTCAGAAAAAACAAGAAATTCATGTTGGCAACTTTCTGGTTATAAGAGAAAATGTGTGAAGTTTGAAATCAACCTGGAATGAAATGGAATTCAATGTGGTTTTCTGGGGGGTAGGGTGAAACAACTTTCTGGTTATAAGAGAAAATGTTGGGGGTGTTATGTCAACATGAATGGTTTTGTCTTTGAAAACAAAAACTTCCATGTCAGAAAAAACAAGATAATTCATGTTGACAACTTTCTGGTTATAAGAGAAAATGTAGGGGGTGTCATGTCAACATGAATGGTTTTGTTTTTCAAAACAAAAACAACTTCCATGTCAGAAAATGGTTTTTTTCTGGATGTTGCAGTTGTTTCCGTTTTGAAAAACAAGATAATTCATGTTGATGGGCATCCTTCAAAGTCATCCCAGAACAGAATTCAAGTTACAGGAGGCAGGGAGTTAGGGACTGTAAGGGATGATCTTAGTATAATGGTGGAAGAGATTCATGTTTTTGACCATGTGAAATTAAGTCTTTTATTGTTGTACCAAAATTCTGACTAATTAGCTTCGTTTTATCAGAGAGATTGTCTGTAAAGCAAGGTTGACATTCATAGGCTCATAGCAGATGGTTAGGTGCAATCTTATTCGAAGGTCAAGCTGCTTGGACTCTCAAGTTTATTCAGTTTTGCTCATTTTTTGTGTTGCAAGTGCAAGCTTGGGAAGAGAAAAGAGAATTTGTTTGCAGCCCGACTTTTGTTTAAGTGTTAAAATGTCATTTTGAATTATAACCAGTGATGATCATGAAACTTTTTTTTTTCTCAAGGTAGAATACACGTCGATATTAGCAACAGAACAGAAGCATCCCTGAAGGGGTTAATATGATGGCTCGGTTTGCTTCCTCTTTTATTTCACCGAGAAGGCAACAGAAGCCTCCCCATGGGGTTATATAACAAATTCAAATGTAGTTCCTCTGATATTCGGTTGAAAACGTACATTGTATCTTTTCCAACTTGAAAGCAAGAGAAGTGAACTTTCAGTTGAGCTCTTTAGACTATGGCAGTATGGCTTGCTTGCTTGGTCTTTTTGATACTGGTTGGATTTCGCCAAATGAAAAAGGTGAGTAGGGTTCCTTAAAAGGGGACAAATGACATGCCCTTGTATCAATGAAGGTAATGCTGTAGGTATAAACACAAATTCCCTGATCCTTATTTGTTATTTGTTTTAGGCTGATTAGAGGCTGAGCTTTGCTTTGGTGCAACCGTTCATTTGTTTATTCAATTGTTACTGCATGAATGGAGAAAATCCCAAGGCTCCAGCTTGGGTCTGGGGACAGCCACACAGGTTGCCATTGTCTGCAGCCACAAAACAATTATATATTTATATGTTTGGAGGATCACAACCGACCAGTTTAATTAACAAATTTTTTTTTTATTTAGTTATCAGACTAGTGTATGTACACATCAGTGTTGAACGCCACCAGAGACCTTGGGCTCGATCTCATGTCATGCACTCATGCCTAAGAAAAGAATGTCTTCGAGAGAGAGATAAACAGCTTTTTTTATATTTCTGAGCAATATCTTTCAAACAAATTTGAGAGAAGGGTGGTGTGCATTCAAAATCGTCTATGGTTCAGTGATGACAGCTTATTTTTGATGGGCAAGTGGTGACACTGTCAAGTCCGAACATGGAATTTTTTTTGGTAAACAACATGAAATTCATATAGGTTGTGTTTGTTTGTTTGGGGTGTAAATACAAAACCGTGGCTAAACCATAAATAAAAGATGCATATAGCTACAGTTTTTAAATTATCCGTAGCTATATATCCAAATCTATAACCACGGATTTTTATAAAACCATAATTATAATTCTTCTATTTATAGTTACCGTTTATTACAAAACCGTAGCTAAATGTACTAACCTACAAATGCAGTTTTTTTTTTGCAAAAACCATAGTTAAATACTCTAACCTATAGCTACGGTTTTTTGACAAACCGTAGCTAAAAGATGCAATCTATGCCCACAATTTCTTGAGAAACCATAGCTAATTGGTTCATTCTATAGAAAAATTGTGGCTATATTCCAAATAAAATAGTAAAATAATGACATTTGGCACTGCCACCTTAAAGCAATACCTATTGAAAATTATATAATAACCCTCTAACAAATGATCATATTATTGTAATAATTCAATACATGCCATGTATAATTTGAAGGCATGCATTGTTCTACAAAAAAGTACATCCAATGTTTAAAATGTATTATAAATGTCAAATTTCCCTCAATACATATTAAAGTCTACATGACTTTCAAGAAAATAGAGAAATTCTAAATATAAAAGAATTGTCCATTATCTTCAACTATGCATAAGAGTCGCTCATTGCATCTTTAACCAAGAAAGAAAAAAAAAAAAAAAAAAAAAGTAATTAGAACATTGATTACTTTGATGATGTAATTAAATAAATGTGAAGAAAGATAGGTAACAATGATTAGTTTGATCTAATTAAAACCCACTTTTGAATTTAAATTTCAAATTTGATATGGATAAGGAAAAAAACTGCAACTCATTCTGGAACCAAGCCCGAATTAAACTACCTATTAAAACTGAGAGTAATGAATTAAAATGCAAGCGCTAAAATCTAGGCAGATGAGCCTAAGTGCATGAATTCTGAAGTTGAAGTAGGGAATAGTATATTCAAAAAATAATAAAATCAATGACTATAGTGAGAGGCCTAACCATGTGAATATGAAAAGGAGACGTGTAATGCAAAGAAAAAGCAAGATCCAGACTCAAAATGAGTCGATATGTGAATCCCAAAACTGAACTGATACAAATCCAAAATAGACATCACCATGCCATTGATAATCCGTCATTGAGGTTGAATAGGGATGCATATCTAAGCAATTCTCTTCAACATAAAACCCTTTACTTTCAATTTACAATTCCAAGCCTATTTACCTTCAACCATCACTTGATTCCATCTAAAGGAAGGAACCTTGTAAAAATAATAAAACAAGCTTTATTTACTTCCATATTTCAATTCAGTAATGTGATGGAACCTGAAATTTTGAATGATGCAAAGAAGCACATCCAAGTCCTTAAGGGACAATTTCAGGATTTGAAACTTTATTTGGAAAAGAAACCTAAATATCCCACTAAGAATTCATATTTGAAAAAGAATTTTAAGAATCAAATCTAAAATCTCATTTAAGGATCGGAATTGGATTTTATATTGAGAATCTAGATTTGATAAAGGATTCTTTCATTAAATTCTTTTAAGTTGTATGTTGCATGCCAAAATCATTCAAAACTAAAATTAAGTTCTGGACAGGCGAAAGATAAAACTGCCCATAAAGGAAAATCAGATTGAAACCAAAATGAAAACACCACTTGTATATCCCAATTTAAAGAAAATGAACTTTGAGGTTATTTTCAAGTCTCATCCAAGTTCAACATTACGGACTAGTCCGGTTCTAATTTAAAAAACATTAACATATAATTCAAAGTCAACTAAAATATCCCATAATACAATGGTTAAACATGAACCATTAAATATTTCAACCTACCCATCCAGATGATAAGTCATGTAAACTAACATTCACTCACCAAGCAATAAAGACAAATTTTAATGATGGATCAGGATACCAACCAAGAAATAAAAATGCAAGCCATAAAATCCTTAGAAAATAGTTCATATTTCATAAGCACTCAATTCAGGCAACAGAAGTGAACTAAAGAAATGGAACTCCTCTTAAGACAACTTAGTTCTTAATGTAAAATACATTGATTGTGGTGCCCATCAAGTAACCTAATCATACATCATTAATCAGTAACCTATGAGGAAGGAATCAAAATTCAGCAAAAGATGTTGTAAGCCTTGTTGAGTTTCAATTTCGCTTGTGAGGCCACGTTTGTTCGAGGTGGAAAATCGAACCGGGGTAAACTTTACACTCCAGTTTGATTGTACACATGTTTGGAAAGAGTATAATTTTATACCATAAATCGGTGTAAAATTCATTTTTGAATTTTCTTTACACCAATAATCGATGTAAAATATACATCGAAATTAAGGATGTAAAACTAAAACTCATCGACTTCTATCATACTCTTCTCACCCTAACGTCTCTTTCTTCCTCTCTGTTTTAACCATCATTTTTCTCTCGCTGGCACCGATGCTTCTCCGTCAAACATCCAACATGAGATTTTGGCATTGGTGAAGCTCTAATTGGCACCGGCGATTTTGGCAATTGGGTGGGAGTCCTCTCCATCATTGACCCTTCAACCTTCCCAATAATAGAAACCCTCTTCGTCCCCAACGACAAAGCCCTCTCTCGCCTCCCTAGCTCTCTCCCTCCCGACTTCTACACACGAATGAAGTTGGCCTGAAACCAAATGCTACAACTTGTTGCAGTGGTGGACCTGAACCTAGGGTGGCAACGGCAAAACCCAATTCGATCTTCCACATCCGGATCTCTCTCTCTCTCTCTTTCTCTCTCTTCTCTTCCTCCTCCTTTTTCTTCTTCTTCTTCTTCCTCTGCTTCCCTCCTCCTTTGTTCTATTTATTAGAATCGTTGAAATCACCCGAAGATACTGTAGATCATCTTCTCTTTCGAGATGAATGCAGAATGACAATCCTTCCTCTTTCTTCACTTTGATCTTTGCCTCCCTGAAACCATCACTTCTGTTCCATCTGCTAAGCAAGTAGAATCGACTGTAGCAGTGACCACATGAAACTTCTCCTAATAGCATGATCCCTTGTCGCAGCACCAAACTCAGGCCTATATTCGAGCAAAACCGGCGACGGCGTGGCGACGCTCTCAACACTCCCTATTCTGTGTCGACGCTCTCGTTGAATGCAATGTAGCTCCCATCTCACCGAATTTATACCTTGACAACCAAACTTAGTCAGTGTAAATTTTCAAAATCTAACGGTCCCAATTTCCATTGACAACTAAACTGGTTCACATTTCCCATCAGTGTAAAACTGAATTTACACCTAAAACAAATGCAGCCCAAGGGTTTTATTAGAGGAGAGTTTTAGTTTCATTTTTGAAGGTTTTATAGAAGAGAGAGAGAGAGACGTTATTACAAGTAGGAGCACTTTTACATTGATTTTTTGATGTAAAAGTCATTCAAGATGGAGTTTTACACCGATTTTTGTTAATCTTTTACACTCCATCCAAATAGCCACAAAAATCATACCAAAGTGTAATATTACACCGGTCTAGCACTTACATCGCAAACAAACGCAGCCATAATGTTATTAAGCTTTTAAGGTTTTCCAAAAAATAAAAAAGGGTAAATTGCTGAAACCTCCCCTAAAGTTCTTGACTATTGTTGAAACCTCCCGTAAAGTTTCTTAATTGCAACCACCTTCCTTAAACTTTATGACAGTTGCAAGTAGATCTCTTCTTTTAAAATCCTCTAACAAGAGGCACAAAAATGTCCAAAATGCCCTACTCATACAGTTATTATTGAGGCTGGTTTCTACATAAAAAACAAAACAAACTTTATAAATAACAAAGAAAAGTGAATTTAAAGTTGTAGCTTTATCTTTGAGGGGCTTCGTTTTTTGGATTTTGAGAGGGGGGAAAGTTGGTCAATGGGATTTTGGTTCCCAACTTCCCATTGACCAAGAATCCCATGTTCATTTTTTAGATTAATGTGGGGACCAGGGAAATTTTATTTTCCTGGGTATCACTTACCCAGGAAAGTGATACCCATCTCCTAGGTGGGTAAATAACTTTCCCACCTAGGAGGAAAGTTGCTAGCACTTGAATGAGACAAAAATGCCCCTTTTAATAATGGATTTTTATGAATAAAATGGTCATTGCCTTATTTACTTGAGAAATAAAAGAACCTGGGTAAATGCATTTACCCAGGTAAGTGTTTCCCGAGAAAAACTTACCTAGGAAATTGTATTTACCCGAGTAAGTAACTTACCGAAAAGTGAACAAGGCTTGAGTGATTGATACGAAGGGCAGATTTGGAAAATAAATCAATTTCAGAAAAGAGATAGGAAGTGTTTGTGCTAGCAATTCATATGGAATAAAAATTTGGAAAATAAACATTTTGGTCAAAAATAGATACATAGATATTTTGGACAGTTTTATGCCTCTTAGAGTATTCTAACAAAAGGAATCTAATTGCAAATTGTAATTATATTAGATAGTTAAGGGAAGTGATCACAATTATCAAACTTGAGGGGAGGTTCAGCAACAATCACAAACTTTAGAAAAGGTTTCTGCAATTTACCCAAAGAAAAAAGATAAGCTTTAAGAATTAGAAAAGCACTAACCAATGGCATTAACAGGCATGAGGCAGCTAAAAAAAACCTGTATGAGAAGGACTTGTGTGTGGTTGAATGGGATGATAAAATGGAGTGGGGGTTCAAGTTTCAACGGCTGGTCCCACCTGGTTGTCTGCAACGACCCACGATCATTGGCGATAAAACAATCATCAATAGGGGTGCAAATGGATCAGATCATATCCGATCCAATGCGATATCTAGAGGTGTAAATTGGGTTGTGCCGCCCATGGCCTGGCACAACCCGACACGACCGTGTGGTCTGTACTGGGTCTAGGATTTTAGGTTCACGGGCTGGGCTGATAAGGCAAAACTGCCCGTGGCCCATGTGCTGGCACGGCCCAACCTGTGGCCCAGCCTGGCATGGCTCAACACGGCCCATATATATTATTTATATATATAATAATATATAAATTATAATTATATAATAATATAGTATATAATATATTAATAAAATAAATAATTATTTTCAATTTTATTATACTAATTTATTTAATTATTGTATATAAGCAATTGTGTACATCAAAATTCATATAAAATTAACATTTTAAGTTTTTCTTTTCAATTTTTTTTAATTAAATAGATTTGGCCTGGTCCAGTAAGTGGCATGGCATAGCTCGGCATGGGCCTGCACGGGCATGGGCTATGGGTTGTGCTAGGTCGACCCCCCCCCCCCCCAAGTTATCCTTAGGGAGGGTGGCACGACCCATTTTACACCTCTACCAATATCTGATCCTATTTGGTTGAATTTGAATAACTCATGTTTGGATCATATTCAGATCACCCCTATCCGATAAAAGATATGGTTTGATATTTACTATATATTTATAAATATACATATATATATATATATGTTATTTATTTATTTATAAATATATTTTTATAAATTTGTTATATTATTTATATTTTATAAAAAGCATGTATATATATGATGAAAATAATTAAAAAAAACTTGTATTTTTTGTTTTTATTTTATTTAAATTAGTATATTTTATTTTCTTTTAATAATTTATTAGTTTTTAAAGAAAACAAGTTAGATTATATCAGATCTGAAGATCCAACTTACCGATAAAATTCGAATTCAAATCGAATCCTATCAAAACCGATTGAATATTATTCAATCCGTTTGCTTCCTTAGTCATCAATGAACAACAAGGGTGGGGTTTGATATAAAATAGCTGCTAGATACCATGCACCATTACATGCAGGGTTCATTTGGGTGGGCCCAACCTGAGCCCAAACCAATCCAGCCCGTAATTTTACACGGGATGCATTTAAACTTTTGGTCCTTGGGATGGGCCTCAACCCAAAATTTCAGGCTTTTTAATTTTCTGGTCTAGGCTTGGGTCTAGCCATTAGGTAGCCCGTACCCTGCCTGATTATATACATGTATGTATGTATATATATAGATACGTATTAACATACATGCATGCATATAGGCATATTTTTCTAATAAATCATACATACATGCATATAGATATACATTTATATCCGTTTTTAGTATGAAATGATTGACCAGTCCAAACCCAATCTTGACCCTGGTCCAACCTGAATGCATCAAATTTTAATGCGAGCTAGGATCAGGTTGAATAGTTCGAACTTGACCTCAGGCTCAAGTCGGGCTTGGACTTTAGACCCAAAATTTAAGATTAGGCCTGGATTGAGGTAAAACCTGACCCAGTCCACTCGACTTGCATCGAGCTCATTACTGCATGAGAAGATTGTCCACATTTCCTATGGAATGGAAAGGAATGGAAAAGGTAGTCTTATGGGCCACATTTCCTATGGGCCCATGCCTCATACCTTTTAGCTGGATTGAACCTGGACCAACAATCTTGTTTGGATTGGGCTCACCTTGCTTCAAAGTCCCAAGACAAAGGGCCCACCCACTAAATCACTAATTCACTAAACCATGTGTTGTTCATACTTGTTGCAAAGACAAATCTTCATTCGTGGACCATATCATCTGATCTGAGGCTAGTCGGTGTGGTATATGGGTATATCTTACATTTTTACTGCGTTTTCGTCAGGCTGCATTTGAATGTGATGTAAATCAAGAATCGATATAAATTTTACATTGGTTCGATTCTGTATGCATTTGGAAAGAGGGTGTAATTATTATTAACGTAAAATTATACTCTGGTTCAATTTTGTATGCGTTTAGATGGAGTATAGTTTTACGTTAATAATAAATGTAAAACCTCATCATCTCTAAAGTTTTACATCGATAATCGATGTAAAAACTACATCAATTTATAGATGTAAAATTTTATACTCTTTCACTCATTCCTATTTAAAAAAAAAAAAAAAAACAACAGTCACTTTCTGATTCAGTGTAATCCAAACGCAACCTCAGGAAACACAGTGGAATAGAGTTGAACGTTGAGTCAAACACCGTGCAAATGGTATTTCAATAAATTCATAAAAGCAAGGTCCCTTTTCAGAGATGTTGCCAACTATGGAAATATTTCTTGCCCTTATAAGATTAATTCTTTGACACGTGGCACTTCATACTGTTTTGTTAAATGAAAATTTGGAATTAAATTAATTAAATTAAATGTGCGGTGGGCATTTCTCTTTTCCTTTGGCCGAAAGATGACGTAGATTTTGGTTTTGGTCTATCCACTCTTAACGATAAAATTCAAATTTGCTGGCTTTTGTGTAACCGTGAGACACTAACATACGCGCAGATCTCCTCTTATATAATATTTGTGTGGTCTATGTAACATCTTATTCTAATCTGGTGATAGGAAAGGATTGTCTCACATAAAGATGATCATATGGAATCAGATCCCTTGTGAATTTTAGCATCTTAACTAACTTAACCAGCCATTTCCTACATCCCTATAAATACTCCCTTTATTTCGGTGGAACCTCATCGTGGAGGACAGCTCCTTGAGATCTGCTCGCTCGGATCGCCCTCAACTGCATTCTTCCTCTCTCTCATGTAAGAGCTTGCTTTCGTGATTTCTTTGTTTCTTTTCGCTCTGATCTGGTGCTTTCAGGACTTCTCTCATCTGATCTCTTTTGTTGGTTTCAGTTTAACTTGTTTCATCCGAGACCAATTTGGTTCACTTCCTTCAAGGACTTAGGATTTCGTTTTCTCGATTGATTTGCGAAATTGGGGTTCAATTTGGCTTGATTTGGTTTGTTTCTTATTCTCTGCAATTTTTTTAATTGATATTGTTGCATGATCTAGCCGATTTTTATTTTGATGCACGCATTGGTGCATTGGTTGCTCGAATAATTCATACCATTTCATAATTTTCCGGTTCTTAAAATTGAATTTCATGCCGGATTTTGTCGATTTGTTTCTTTTCATCATGATAAGTGCTAGTTTATTGTTTTTTTTTTTTATCGTGGACCTGAGATTCCATACTGTTGTCTTTTTGTTCTAACTTTGATGGTTGCAATGTTTTTTTCTTCTGTTTTCTTTTCCAGACACTCTGATTCTAATAGGTAATATTTTATTATGCACTTGGTTGTGGATATATTTTGATGTGTTTTTAGATTTTGTTGCTTTGTCGAAACGAAGACTGCTAGTTTATGTCATTATGTGAATATATTTGACTTACGGGTTATTCAGATGTTGGCGTGATTTTTCCCTTTGGATTTGAGTGAGGTTGTTGTATAAATTTGATCGAATGATATGCTTTGCCATTTTAAGGACAATGATTTTTCTTTTTTTTAATGTTATTTTAAAAGATAGAATAGTATGGTAAGCAGGAATATGTTTGAATTTATCTAAACATGTGGGGATGAAAAGCTTAGCCATCTTTTTTGCTTCCTTGTGAAATTCTTCTCTCATTTTAAGTTTGTTTTATACATCAAGACCCTTACTATTTAGTTAACCGGTTACATTTTTTAGTGATTCTTCTTCCTATATAAACCTTTATACATTCTTGAGCTACACTATGCTTTCTTTTCAGGCAATTTACATGGTTTAAATTTTTTGTTGTGGCTTTCTATAAGTTTTGTTTTTAACTTCTAGGTATAATACTTGAGATCCCCCTGTTAAGTTGGGTATTTAACTGTGGGGAACTGTTTCAGGTATTCATGCATGCTTTCCGTGTACTTCTTTTCCTATTATTGTAGTGAACTCCGTGTTATAAATAATAAACTAACTAACCACTTTTCTTTCGAACAAATTACGAACTTCTTATAGTATTTGTTAATATGTCATTCCCTATGGGCTATTTGCATTTTGAATGAATTTTTGTTCTGCAATTTGTAGAGCCATCAGTCACAAAGATGGGGCTGTCTTTCACTAAGCTTTTCAGTCGACTGTTTGCCAAGAAAGAGATGCGTATTCTTATGGTGGGTCTTGATGCTGCGGGTAAGACCACCATTTTGTACAAACTCAAGCTAGGAGAGATTGTCACTACCATTCCAACCATTGGTATGATTTTAACCCTATGATATATGAATACAATTGAAGGTGGATGTGTTTAGGATGTCTTATGGGATAATCCGCTTGGATGCCTATTTAATGTACAAAAGAAGTTATACTGTTCTTGCATATCCTTATTACTTGGGCTAGTTGTTTTCTTACTTTGCCAGTTGTGCTCTTGATGGTCTGTTCAATCTATTGTCTTATTTGATTGGTTAATTTAAGTTTTGCTGTGGGGGCTTTCATTACCCTTCATTATGAGGATTAGTGGCATATAAATATATTTACATTTAAATTTAAATGTGGCAAATGGCACATTAAGATTAGGAGAGATATTGCCATTGCCTCATTTTAATAAGATTTTGTTTTATGTGAAAATAACTACCTTCTAGTTCTTTTGGCAATAAATGATAGATTTAGTTGAAGGAAAAAACCATCAGCAAAAATAGATACCAAAACTAGGCAACAACAATTGAGAAACAACCTACTAAAGACTAATGAAAAGACCAGAGTACTACCTTCTAGTTGAAGAATGCCTTCATTTCTACCCCATGTGGTCTTCTGTTTTTTTTTTTCCATGCATGGTTGATATGGGACATAAGTGTTTGCACAAATCACTGGAACTTATAATTTGTGTCTGGCTTGTATTCTGTTCACTCTTAATTGGAACTAACAAGCTATGTTTATCAGGATTTAACGTGGAGACTGTGGAATATAAGAACATTAGCTTTACTGTTTGGGATGTAGGTGGTCAGGACAAGGTATGTATTGAAATATTGTGTTGGAAGGTCTTAATCTCCTAATTGAGAGCTTATCCTGAAATATTGTATTGAAATACTTGGAGACCATAAATTGGGAAGTTTTAGATTCCTTATGGTTGCAATACACGCATAAGAACCCATGATCATTTAGGATAGAATGCATTGTTGTTATTAATGTTTTTCATCATCATCATCCAAGCCTTATAAAGAAAATGTTTTTACTTTTTTTATTTGCCATTTCGTTTAGAATTTATGGAACTGTTTGTTTCAGGCTTCTTGCAATTCGTTTGACTGTTATGCAAAATCGTAAACATACTAATCACAAAGAATTTGTAGGCCAAAAGCCTTAATCAATGATTAAATCTCAATGTGTTCAATAATATAAATTGATTGCTTTTAGACTTATTTATAATTGCATGGATGCATGTGCTGGAAAATTGTGCTCATTTAAAAGATTTTGCAAGTGGGCCACTGAATGGAAGTTAAAAGAAGTTAACAAATGGGAATGGTATGATGCCCTTGTTCTCCTCCTCCATTTGCTTCCTGAACCTCTCAAATTTTTGTAGTTTTTTTTAATTAAAAAAACAAAAAAAAAATCAGCATGGGACTATTTAGACTCATCTACAACCAATTCAGTTTCCTTTTTATCAAGAAACTGAATATGAACACTCCCCTATATATGGGTATCTTATAACACCAATGTGATGCATGAGTCTCTTTTGTTATGTTTTTAAAATGCATGCTTATGGACGGTCCAGTGCGGATTAGATATTTTAACATCTGCACTTAACATAAACATAAGCTATATCTAATTAAGCCACCTCGTCATTCAGTGTCTCTTTTGCTATAATAGGAAACACTATCCATGTGTGGCTGACATTTTAAGACAACTTGCTTAACTATTATACAAAGTCACAGGTGTTCTAATCATAAAGATTTTATTCACCAAAATTGCAAGCCAAAAGCTTTTGGGGCATTTTATAACAACTGGAGTTGTTGAGCTGAATGACTTATTGCTTTTTCTTTTAGAAGATAAAATAATTAAATAATAAAATATTCAAGGATATAGTAACTTACCCAACTTTAGCTTTAGCCATTAAGGAGCCCCCAACCTCCTTAAAATCTTATTCACTAAAGATAAAGCAATAAACTTTTCAGTTTAGTAACTTCTACTATTATCAATTGGCCCCCTAATCAATGATTACATCTTAGTATGTTCAGTAGTATAGGCTGATGTTGATTGGCTTTAGGATTGTTCATAATCGCATAGGTTCATGTTTATGACAAGTTGTTATGTTTACATTAATAGCTTCCCTAGGATTTTGTAAGTGGAGCAAAGTGTATGAAAGTTAATAGAAGTAAAAAAAAAAAAAAAAAAAAGCATGGTATGATGCTCTAGATTTATTGACCCACCAATAGATTGGGTGGGTATGGATGGGGTTCCAAGGTGGTGGGTTGGGTGGGTTAAATGGGTTAGGATCAAGATTGCCAGCCCTAGGTCTAGATTTATTCATAATTGCTTGGGTACATGTGCATGGAAAAATTTTCTTGTATTTACATTAATGTCTTTCCTAAGATTTTTTAAGTAGGGCAGTTGGTGAAAGTTAACAGAAATAAGCAAGTAGGCATGGCATGATCTCTGGTTATTTTGTCTCAAAAAAATAGAGGATGTAGTCATAAAGAACAATATATACACGTGTACTCAGTTACTTGAGTACATGGTTATATAAATATGTTGTTGAGATGCATGGTTATGGAGGACGGTCTAGTGCTGATTAGAGATTTTAACATATGTGCTTAATATTTACTATAATCTAATTAAGCCACCTCATCTTTCAGTGTTTTTTTTTTTTAATTTTAATTCTACCCATGCTAATATTTAAAGAAAATTTTGATGGTGATGATAATGGTAGATGCACATGTACAAGCTAAATCCATTCTAGTTGCCTAGTCATAAAACCTTTTCCAAAACACACAAGGTCTCATCTAATATACTTTTTGTCTTTTCTGGGGCTATTTCAGATCCGTCCTTTGTGGAGACATTACTTCCAAAATACACAAGGTCTCATCTTTGTGGTAGACAGCAATGACCGAGACCGTGTTGTTGAGGCCAGGGATGAGTTGCACAGGATGTTGAATGAGGTAAGAGAGTTTTATGTAATGTTACGAATACCAATCTGGGTATCACCCATTTTCAGCTATTAAGTAGCAGACATTTTCTTTTTCGTTTGGTATATATGTATAGCCTTTTATACTTGAATGATATTTTGTGTTGGGGCATGGGCAGGATGAACTAAGGGATGCTGTGCTGCTTGTGTTTGCAAACAAGCAAGATCTTCCGAATGCAATGAATGCCGCTGAGATCACTGATAAACTTGGTCTTCATTCCCTTCGTCAACGCCACTGGTACATCAAATAAACAGTCTTATCTCTTGTCTCTTCTGTTGATATCTTATCTTCCTCATATTCACTTGAATGTTGGTGATTACTCTCTTCTATTAGGTACATCCAGAGCACATGTGCCACTTCTGGAGAAGGGTTGTACGAGGGACTGGACTGGCTCTCCAACAACATCGCTAATAAGGTAGATGATATTATTCCAAAGACGGTGCTGCTTGAGTTTCATATTTACTATATTCTCTTGCGTTTTTGCTCATATTATCTTGCTTATTTGCAGGCATAGATGGTGTGCTCATTTACGGTGACTTTTGAGTTGCAATCAAAGTGTCGGAGTTAGAGATGTCATAATCACTATTTTATTTCTTTTAATGTTTTCAGAAAGGAGATATTCTTACTTGTTACCCCATTATCTGTTTACTCTGTGCATGATTATACACTGAAATTTATTCTATGTAGATCCAGAATAATTCAGCGAATTTACTCCTTTTATCTTGCTTATTTGTTATTTTTGAAATCCTGGTGCAATTTACTGCTAATTCTCTGAGGAACATGAAAATCCCTGAAGCCTTGAGGACCAGAAATAATGAAGGGAAAAATGAGGGAAGAGACGGGTAAGATTAGTCGGTCCTATTGCAAGCTAATTGCCAAACAATAGGCTGATGAGTGATAAAGCGACACTGCTGCCTTTTTTATTCAAACTCCGTGGGATGATGGAAAATTTCTTGTAAATTTTCTTCTAAAATGTAATTCAACAATATTTGATTGTTTTTCTTCCCTTGTGCCTTTTTTGAGGAAAAATGGAATGAATAATTTTAATTTTTAAGTCCAACTGAAGAATATCGAGGTCAGAGTGCATTTACTATTCAAGGGCCTAATGCCTTGAGTATAACATCTACTCGATTTTTTCCGAGTGTTCGACCGTCGTATGATAGTCAAATTGCAACTTGATAAATCCTTGTATTTGGGTATCACTACTGCCTATTTAAGTTCTGGATGATAGGTTAGTGTATAAGTGGTGGAAATTATTTATGTTGATCTAACCTGTATTCATCTCAGATTGGACTTGGGTTGGTTAACTTGAGCACCCTATTTATCTGAGTTGGGTCCCAGTCGGGTGGGTTGGGCTGGGTTTATGGTCAATTCAAGCCCAACCCTAAAGTTTGGATTTAGGGTCCAAGCCCGAGGTCAAACCTGACCTTCCCAACCTGAGTTTAGCCTGCATTGTAATTTGATTCATTTGGGTTGGGTTCAGCTATGGGCTGGGTTCGGATTATTCAATGAACCCACTCTAATATTATATAAATATTTATGCATACATATGTATGAATGTGATATAATTGGACTGGGCTGTGTCCGAGGACCAAAGTTCAAAACCCATCCAGTGTAAAATTTTGGGCTTGGGCTGGGCCTCAAGTTGCACCCTTACTAGAACTGGTTTGACACTGGGTGGTCTTATTATTTAATAAGCAAATTGCAAAAGGTTATTTAAGCTGCTAGAGATCAAATAAAAATTTTCACGCAAGTGGACTAATCTGATCTGCCTTTCAGAAAAACTAATCAAGTGGACTAATTAAGTGGCTGACTGGCTTGCTAATGGTGTGTTCCTCTATCAATGGATCTGCCTTGCTTGATTTATGTAAGCTCCCGTTCGACTTAGATTTCATCTGTTTTTGTGATTTGTGGGGACTGGACGTGCTAGCCCCCTATCCTGTGTAGCCCCTCTTGATCCCATCATAAAAATAAAAAAGAAAAAAAGAAAGAAAGTGGGCATCAAGATAAAAGCTGGGCAAGCGGAAGTATTGGGTACACTACTGTGTCTTGGAGGTACCATTGCTAATGTCATTTTACAAAAGCAGGGCAAACCAATGTGGCAATTCTAGACACAGTAGTGTACCCAACACCTTGGCTTCCAAATTTTGTCTTTGCCCACTTTCTCCATTCTACGACAAGTACAAAATGAACAAGAGAAAGCCACCATTAATATGTCATGCACACAAGTGATTGTTTTTCTTCTTCTTCTTCTTTTTTCTGGAAAATTTGTCCTTTGACTTAAAATATAAGAAAATTTACAAGAAAAACAGGAGCCCTTTATATATTTTAGGATTACCCAGTAACTTCACCAAATTATTTAAATATATTTTGTTCTTTTGCAAAAAAAAATGAAAAAAAAGAAAACAGTGCAATCCAGACAATTCACAAAGCTCAGGATCATAATGCCGGTTTGGTTCTATATGATAGACCAGACCCATTGCTACTCTACTGGCATTAATCAAAATTCATGAGAAGTTCTGCCTAATTCTCTGATGCCGAAAGGGTGGGTGGGTGTGATACCGAAAGACCTTTCACCCATCGATATAGCATTAACATACGACTATGACCAAATGAGTACTGCCCTCTCGGTACCCGTATGATATTTACTCCTCCGGTCTCCGGGCTCCGGCTAAGGCTAAGTGTATCAAAAATCATGGGGTATCAAAAACATTTATAGTCTTAGGAAAAACCAAAGAAGTAGAGAAGATAAAAATGGCTGGGAAAGAGGAAGTAAGAGAATCCCAGGAGTTTGTATACAGGATCAGTACGGCTAAGGAATGGGAAGAGTTGCAGAAGAGCGGATCTACCTTTGGTGGGGATCTTGATAAAACTACTGGTTGTATACACCTCAGCAAGCTCGATCAGGTTTCATTCTATCTCACTTGCTCCCCTTTAGAATGAATGCTTCTCCCTTTTTTCTTCCTGTAGAATATGCTTTAAATTTTGCTCTCCACAACGCACATAGCCACATACAACAAGCCCTTGATTGATCATCTAGCTTCTCTCTCTACTATTTTTCCGGTTTTAGTGTTGATCGGATTTTCAAGAGTGAGTCTGGGGTCCTTCAACTTTCTTCAGAATTAACATCTCCTTTTGCGGCTTTCGTTGGAAAGGAATTATATTTTGATTTTTGAGCTTGCTCAACCGTTGGTCTTAATGCCTAATGGCGTATGGTTAACAACTTTGCAGGTGAAGCCAACGTTGAAAAATTTTTTCACAGGCATGGAGAACCTGTATTTGCTCCAAATAGACACTAAAAAGGTATAAAATTATATCTATCTTTACCCTAAAAGGGAAAAAAAGAGAAAAGAATGAGCAGATACCAGTGCCCCAGCTTTTGGTTAATTAATTAATTAATAGGTTTCTTTATTAAGACTTTATGTTTCTAATTCTTATATGGATGCCTGTTCTATGTATTCTATGTACTGGGGAGGAAGCAGACATTTTTTTTTCTTGTCCCTGTTAACCATCTATATGGATGCCTATTCTATGTATTCTTGTCCCTGTTAACCATCTATGTACTGGGGAGGAAGCAGACACTGTTAACCATCTATAAGAAATGCTTTTTCTTGTCCCTGCACTGGGGAGGAAGCAGACATTTTTTTAAGGAATTGAGCTACTCTATGTATTCTATGGGTCCTAGATATAGGAGGAACCGAACAATTAAATTCTGGGTACCAATTGATCATCTAACAACATAAAGATAAAACAGAGGTTGCAATTTAAGGAATTGAGCTACTATATGTATTCCATGGGTCCTAGATAGAGGAGGAACCAAGCAATTAAATTTTGGGTACTAATTGATCTAACAACATAAAGATAAAACAGAGATTGCAATGTTGTTTTCTACCTTTTCTTTTAACTGAATTCCTTTGGATGGCCTTTGTCCCCATGTATTTGTAACACTCAAACAATAGGTTATCCATTTACACTGGAGAAATTTCCATCATGAAACCAGTGTTATTCAACTTCATGGAAAACTCTTAATATTTTTCGTAAGTATTTACATGTATATAAACCTTTAGTTGAGCATTTTTCTCTTTATTACAGGGTCAAGTTAATGTATCTCCTGAATTTTCTCATCTCTGAGTTCACATTTGCCTATTTAGTATTTAACCCCTCATCTGCACCTTTTGCCAAATCTTTACCTTGTCATCCCAACCAAAAGATAACATATATTTATACTTTCTCTACTAGTAAATTGTTCTTCTTTAAGGAATTCAGTTACAATTAAATTGTGTCCCACTGAACTTGATGGTTGATACTATATTTTTGGTTGAATAACTACTATGGTTCTTTTTCCCCATGTGATTTAATTGTTTTAGCGCTCAATATTGTGTGCAATCTGTAAGAACATAATGGTTAACAACTAAACATGAGCTAGCACGAAAAGTTAATTCATACTGAGAGGTGGTTTCTTCTTTTTATTCACTCTATGCTTCATTGCATTTTTATCAATTTTCACCTAATGGGCGTTCATTTTGTGGTAGCTTGGAGATGGATTAGTTTATGAAGCTGCAGATGGTTCCAATTTCTTCCCTCATTTCTATGGCCCATCCAGAAGTTTTAGTCCTCTCCCTTTAAATGCTGTTACAAAAGCAGAGAAATTGACTTTGTCAGATGGTCAATTCAGTTGTGATTTGTTGAATTGAGAGGTTTGGGTTATAAGGTTGCTTATGTCTGCAGCTGTGATGATTCTGTTCTGACTACTGTTCATCTTTCAGTTAGTAGTTATGACAATTATTTCTCACATGAACTTTCTGACCTGAAGCAGTCCAAAGTGAGTGTCTATGCAGGGGATTGATTATCTTGTTCTAGTGCTGCTGAATCAGAATAGAGCATAGCATGTCATGTCTGAGTTGCATGTTTACCTGACATAAAACTCTCTTATTGTGGTTGAGACTTGAGAGGGCTAGTCTACATTGTGTACTGCAAATGCTTGCATTTTGATTGCTCGCCGGATTTGCTAAATCCTTGCTAATTCGATTTATGTTTTTCCTCCATATTTCCTTGAACATGTATGCTAAGGAAGGAGTCTGTCATCATCAATTAAAAGATCAAATTATTGAGTTATTCTCTTTCATTAGGGTTGAAGAATTCAGACTTTCTTCCTCACAAACTTAACAAACTACCCACATTCACATAAATTGATCTGGCAGAGAACCAGTTCATTTCTTGAGACTGAAATTTAAGTCTTCGATCTCATGTGACGATAATAATAGTTGTGGATCTTCCTAGCTTTTACAAGAATCAGATAAGGAATTGCAGTGTAACGGTTTTTGAAGGCCTTGGGCATCAGAACGCTCCACCTTAAGATATGCCTTTTTTGGTACTTGGATTATATGCCAAAGAACATGAAACATCCAAGAATAAAGTATAGGACAAGGTTCAAAATATAGATACTCACTTTTATTGTTTTTTTTTTTTGCAACCGGTTCAGGGAGGCCGGTTTAGGGCTCCTCCACCCCCTGAACCGGTCAGACCCCGATACACCCACTGTAGGGACGTATTGGAGGGGCTCCAGAATGATACGTATCCGTTGATATGGGCCGATATGTATTGATACTTTGAGCCTTGGTAATAGGAGGACAAATTAAGGGTGCATTTACTTTCATTCATGTAAAAAAAGGAGTAGAAAACAAAATTCTTGTCATAAAAGGATTAAATATAATTGAGAATTTTCTGGTAGCAAGCTTCCTGCTATTTCTACACTGAAACAAATGGAGTTTCATCCCTCTTAGGGTGGAAACTTTCTTCTCTTCATGCTAACCCATTCTAGGAATATTGGTTTTCAGAGGAGTCCCGTGAAAGAAAGGTCACTCGGTCCGTATATTCTATAATGATTATTTCAATGACCAAATGTCAAAACTTCGATCTGAAAAATCAATAAAAGCCGAACTTGATAGAGAAGAAAAAACAAAACGGAGTATAGCCAGAAGAATCACTTGGGTTATGTTTGGTTTGTATAGGTATCCCTATCTTTTTCTTCCTTTTCCTGCCTTTTAAAAGCCCAACACAGCCTTACGGCATGTTTGGAACTGATGCTCTTTTCCCAGAAAATAGTGCCATATCGACATCACATAGGAGATTTGGTGCTGGGGAAAATGACACCTGTTTGGTTGGGCTGATTTTCTAATGCTCAGTTTGGAAGGAGTACAAATGCAAATATGTAGAGTGCAAAATCTTATATTTTGTATGTATTTGCACTGAACATATTTGCATTTGTACTCCTTTCAAACTGAGCCTAAACAAATAATACCTGTTTGTTTGGGGAAAGGCGTGGTCTGAAAAAAAAAACATCTTTTTTTTTATGTTTTTTCATTTTTATACCATTACTAGCAACGGTTTATTGATATGACCTAGAAAAACTTCAAGTGGCAGCAACTAGACCTGGCAATCTGGTTGGGTGGGTCGGGTTCGGGTTCGGACACCTTGGGTTGATTTTCGAGTCGGATTGGATTTTGGGTTGGGTTATCAAATGCTAGACCCTAACCCTAAATGTTCGGGTTAGGGTTGACCCATTGGTCAATTCAAGTCATCCTAAAAAATAACTGAAATTAAAAAATAAATAAATAAAGAAAACTACATGAAAAATACCAAAATTAAAGGAATTAACCTTAAAATTCCAAATATAAAATAAAAACTTGAACATTTAACAATTTAAAGAGTAAACAATAAAGAGTAAAGACTAAATAGAAAAAATTAAAGAGTGGAAACTTCTAACAATGCATAAATAGTCCCAATTAGACGGCAATCGGGTCAGTGGGTTGACCCATGACCCAACCCAACCCAGTTTTTTTTTGGTTGGGTCGGGTCGGGTCATTCTCACATTCATGTATCTAAATATGAGACCCTAACCCTGTTTTTTCGGGTTGGGTTGGGTCAACTTTTTGCCAGGTCTAGGTGTCTAGCAGCAACCATTCCAAAAAAATGCTTGTTTTTCTGAGAAAATGGCATGTCAGTGCAGAGATGTCATCCATTCCAAAAGATGGATGAGATTTCTAGTAAATTTCATGGGTGAGATTTTTTTATTAGAGTAGGTATATACAAGAGATGGTCCATAGACCTGGCAATTGGGTTGGGTGGGTCAGGTTCGGATTGGGTCAAGACACTTTGGGTTGATTTAAGGCTGGGTTGAATTTTGGGTTGGGTTATCAAATGCTAGACCCTAACTCTAAATGTTCAGGTTAGGGTTGATCCATGGGTCAATTCGGGTCATCCCCCAAAAATAACTAAAATTTAAAAAAAATAAAGAAAAACTAGATGAAAAATGCCAAAATTAAAGGAATTAACCTTAAAATTCTAAATAAAAAATAAAAAAAACTTGAATAATTAACAATTTAAAGAATAAATAATAAAGAGTAGAGACTAAATAAAAAAAAAATTAAAGAGTGAAAACTTCTAACAATGCATTCCTATTAGATTTGACAATCGAATCAGCAGGTTGACCCATGGCCCAACCCAATCCAATCCATCATGGATCGAAAGGTCAACCTAGGAATCAAATTCTCTCTTCCCATCGATATATGGTTTGAGGGTGATTCCTTAAAGTAAGTTTAAGAAACCAATCTACCTTTCTTCTTCTCGACATGCTTGCATTTTTGGGGGTGAATGAAAACTATTGCTAGTCTAAATTTTCAAATAAAGATGCGAGTATTTACATACAAATCGCGGGGATAGCTCAGTTGGGAGAGCGTCAGACTGAAGATCTGAAGGTCGCGTGTTCGATCCACGCTCACCGCAATTTACCATTTTTTCGATTTATTTTCTTTATATTTACTCCAAAGCGATTCTTTCACGTTCACGACCAGAAAAACAGAAAAATACGAAATTTGGAATAGTATTCCTTGCTTAACATCCCTTTCCCTCGATTCATACTTCACTTTGGCTCTAAGCTTCAATATACCTCCTTTTAGTTTCATTTAGTCTATTTTATTTTTGGCTGGTCTCACTTCAACCTCACCAAGAAAAATTAGAAAACCAAACCACTCAGATAATGTTGGAAATGGTTAACTGTTAATTTCAAGATACTGTCAACATTTGAGAAGAAGAGAATCCTAGAAATCTAGAATAAATGTTGCAGCAGCCAACTAGTTGCAATTTGATTCAACAATCCAAAGAATCCCCACCCATCTCATAACAATCTCTTGAAAATAATTTTCTTTTTGTCCATAACAACCACCATGGGGAAAAATTGAAAGAATTTTCACTACTACCATCGAGCTTGAATGGGACTTAACCCTAGATAATGACAACCATCTCCCATAACCATTAAGGACTATTGTTCAATTTTACTGATGGCTTGGTGTAAGGGGAATCCAACTTACAATAACAGGTTGGGGTTTCAATGTTGTTGTTATCATCATCATAAAGTGTTGTCCCAAATCCCAATTATATGTGGTTAGTTATATGAAGCCCGTTTAGCCATGTCATTGTGTTTAATGCCATATATTTTTTATTTTTTTTTCGAAAGACGGTCTAATGTCATATTCATTGTTAAATTATTTTGCTTAAATCATTTATTGCCATTACCCATATTTGGTCCATCCTAAGCCCTTTTCATCCATACAACTTGCAACAAATTACTTTTTTCTTACAAGTGATGTTATAACAAATAAAAGTTAGAGGTTTTAAGCATGGTTTTGAAAACTAGATCAGACCGGGTGGCAGGGTGTCAACGGTATTCGAAAATCCGATTTCGAATTTGAGATTTAACATAATCAAAGCGAATTCGGATAATTCAAATATTTAACTGGTAGAATTTGGATTTCCTATTTATACCGAATAATTAATCAGATTCGAATTCGGATATGACCTCATTCGATTTGATAAATATCCGAATTTGACTGATTATTTAATTCTTATATGTAATATAATTTTTTTAAATGTTTTATATAATGTATATATAATAATTAAATTATATAAATAATTTATATATTTGTATACTTTATATAAATAAAATATTTATTTTATATATTTATTAATTACCTAAAATAATTAATTAGTTGAATTCGAATCAAATCCAATATTCGAATATTTAATCGGATTCGAATTTGAATATTAATTTTCAATATCCGTTGGATATCGAATTTTTTAATCGGGAACCGCTCAAACAACCGGTTCCATTTCACCCTAAAATTGCTCTTGGGCTAAAAAATTGTTGATTTGATCAGCGACCTGTTGAATTGGGCAATCAAACCATCAACCCGTCAACCCAAATAGCGGTTTTTGGCCATTTTTGTTTTAATTTTAATTTTTTTAAATCAGAATGGACCATTTGTTCGACTTGGGAACTAGTCCCCAAAACGGTTCCGTGTCCGGTCCAGTTTTTAAAACCTTGGTTTCAAGTAAATCATGAATGGGAACACATCTGATACTAAAATTTGTTTTCCTCTTCTTCCTTTTCCTTTCATTTTCCTTCTCTTCTTCTTGGGACTGTATGGTGTTTTGGAATCCACTATCTATAATCTCATGTTCCTTCAATGGTCAAATGATGTATATATTTTATTGTTTATAAAATAAAAATATATAAAAAAAAAACATACTTGATCAATCTCATAATTGTTAGACAAAAATTTTAGTACCGTCTGCTAATCTAATGTACCCAAGGTTCAAAAGATCGATACGATACGCCCCGTATCAAGTGTATCGTATCGTATTGTATCTTTTGGGTCCCGATATGCCCATGTGTTTCGGGACCCCACTATTTTCTAATGAAAAATATGGGTATTAAACTCCCTAAAAACCAAATTTTGAAAAAAAAAAATAAAAAAAGAACATATTTCCGTGTGGTTCAAAATACCAATACGTATCGATACTTTGAAAAATGAATGCACCCCCCCCCCCCTCCTCTATCTAGGCTTGGGATCAACAATGTTAATTGTTAGATGGGCATAATCAAATAAAACAAATTGACAAAATAGGATTTACACATTGGACCCCATATAGTTGAGATAATAATGCTAGAATGATGAGGATGATAATGAGACTTGGTCAATACCTTGGCTGCCTAATAGGCATCAAAATGAAAAACAAGATAAGTGAGTATGTACTTATGAATGTGTTTTGTAGTTTGGTCATTTAGCAAAGACAAAAAATTGTAAATGATAAAAACAAGACTTCAAAATGGCAAGATGGATTAGTATCAAAAGGGTTCTCTCATAGGAATGGCAACGTGGTGGATTAGGGCGGGGATCATATTCCCCGTCCCCGACCTCGATTATGAAATTAACCCCCATCCCCATCCCCAATTCTCGTCGGGGATAAAATTTGTCCTCCATCCCCGATCCCCGATGGGGATGGGTTCCCTACAGGGACCTGAATCCTCAAAATTTTTTAGATAACAATATTTTTTGAAAAATAAATAAATAATTTAAATTATAAATAATATTTTAAATATATTTTGAATTATAGAAATAATATAATACATATATATATGTTTAATATAAATAACATTTAATATACATACATACATACATACATAATATATATATATATATATATATATATATATATATATATAATCAGGATCGGGGCGGGGCAAGGATCTCAACCCCCATCCCTGACCCTAACCCCGACCTCGATCGAGAATTCCTATTAATCCCCATCCCCGTCCCCGCCCTACCAAAACAATTCCCGTCCCTGATCCCATTGAGTCAGGAAGTTGGGTCACCGTGGGGATCGGGGATGGGGAAAATTGTCATCCCTATAAGGGGGTGGATTTCAGCTTAAAAGCCATTGACCAAATGGCCCCTGAAATAAGAACTTTCTTTTTAAAATTATAACATTAAAACTTTAATTAAATGGTTCCTATTACTTGGGATAATTCCATTCCAAAGTTGGTGCATAGGATTAATGTGGGTCAGAAAATAATGTGTGGCCAATCCAAAGAATCCCTCATCCAGTGGACAGTTGAAATCAGCCACATCATTTATTCACCGGAAAGAAACCCCCGTTGATCATTGGCCAATCAACCGGATAATGGATAGATAGAATTTTTTGTTTTCTTTTTTTTCGAGTATTTTCTCTAATTCGTTTATTTCTTATTGGGAGTGCTCCTGTGGCAAGCATTTATTTTTTGTCTTAATCTAGAAAGACATTAATACTAAAGAAATATAAAAAATCATTTATGCCATTCTATTTTCTATTTCTCTTCCCATAAGCTTTTGCCAGAAGGAAAATTTATTTAACATTTATGATCTTTCAGGCACTTTTCTCTTCTTGGATTAACAATTAAATCATGTGTCTTATTTTTTTATATCCCTAATTCGTATCTTCATTCACACCTTTCGGTTCCTACTACAAACCTTAGTGAAAATAGAAAGTTTTATTTTCGTGCCTTTATTCTTTTCTATAAAAGTAAGATAATGTTTTGTTTACTTTTAGGGAACTACTTAGGCAGCATCCACCCCTAACCAGAAAATTTTCCTACATCTCTACTCACATGACACCATCGCCATGTATTGGAAAGATCTCCCTGTAAAAGAGAAAAGGAAAATATTCTCAATAGCCCCCTCTGATCAATCAATATGGTAATTAAATAATAATATTTTTTGTCATAACATTTGGTGATTTTTCAGTCTATAAATTTTTTATGGGCCCTATGATAGTAGCTGAATTGGCTGAATTGAATGACTTATTAATTTGTTTTTTTAATGAATCAAATAATTAAATAATAAGGTAGTCATGGATATAAGTATAACAGTCAACCCAATTTTAGTACATAGGTTGCGTTTGGAGTCGGTGTAAATCAAGAACGATGTAAAAGTTTATGCCAATTCGATTTTGTTAGCGTTAGGAAGGAGTGTGTAATCATGATCGACGTAAAACTCCACTCTAGTTCAGTTTTGTGTGCGTTTGGATGGAGTGGAGTTTTACGTTGTGAATTGGTGTAAAACCTCATCAAACATAAAGTTTTACATCAATTATCGATGTAAATACTACATCGATAAAATCAATGTAAAACTTTACACTGATCACATCACGCTTTTCAAAAGTGCAATGATCACTTCTTCATGATTCAATGTAAAACGTCATTGGCGTACTTTTACACCGATTTCAAACACAGCCATAGTAAAAGACAGAGCAATAAGTAATTCAGTTCAACCATTTTGGCTGTTACCAAATGGTCTTTTATACTTTTCCCTTCATAACCCTTGTAATTCTTGTGGCCCTGTTTGGCATTGTTCCCACTTGTTTGTGTTGTCTTAGAAATTTATGTTCTAGAACAAGAATTTTATTTTTTGCTCTTCGGGAGTAATAGAGATGATTGGCAAATTGTTCTTCGAGAACGATTTTCTATTCTATAGGAACAGAAATACCGTTTGGATAATGGAATTATTTTTTAACTTCAATTTTGGAAATCCATCCACATAAAAAACACGTGTCATGTCATAGCAATGTCTTCATGTTGTCACCACCTAATCCTTGATTACTTGACGATCAAAACAAAACATACAAATAATAAAATAAAAGCCCAACATGCCATGATGCAACAACAAACGCAGGCAATAATGGCTACAAATTGGTCCCTATTTCGTGCAATTAGTTGTTCTCGCACTTCAACATGTCTGCCACCATCACGAGGTATGAATTGGTCTACCCAAGTGAAATCATTTTTGTGTGCTTGCTTATAAAAACTTTAAATATCCAAAATATTTCATAACAAAAAACATATAACTGATAAGAGATGTACCACTCCTGTAGGGCATCGATAGAACCACCGTTTGTAATTTCTTTCTGTTTTTGCCATACACAGATGCATCTGGTCACGCCCACAAGCACAAATTGGGTGTTGATTTTTGACTTTCATACTTCATAAAAAGTACAAGTAAAACAAAACACAAGCACATTTACATGCAGAGGTTATCAAAATAAAAAATTTAACCTTCAGCTTCTTTAATATTTGGTACCAATACTAGACCTACTTGACAATGTCATTCCTCCAAAAGATATGAACTACTGATTTCCACTAGTTTCTCTAGGTTTTCATTCCCATAGAACTGCTAATTCCCTTATTGTTTCATCCATTCTTCTTTTTCTTTTCAATTTTAAAATGTTCATCTTGCATCAGATTGGTAAGAAAGAGTATAAACCATTAGGATTGTTTTGATTGGATGTATAAACCATTAGGATTTTTTTTTCAAATAGAACATTCTGACACCAATCCAACTCATGGACAAAGGTTCATAATAGAAGGCATAACAAAAGACAATCTTAACAATGAGTTTAGATGAAATAATGAAACCATCAATGGGGTTAGAGAAGAAAACCCACCCATTCGACATAACATACTATCCTAAATTTCACGATATTCAACAAATGTAAACAAAATAATATAAAAAATGATTTCAGATTGTAGGTATATGGAAACTCGCATTGGCTAGAGATGATTGTGATGGGAGATGCAAGTTTGGGTGAATTTGGCCGGAACAATGATGAGTTTAAAATAAAACAATGACGATACAAAACCAAGTATGATGAGAATGAATACAACCTACCTGTTGACACATTCTTGGTTGAAAATGTTGTTGATGCTTTCTACCATTCGCTCGCCATCCAGTTGTTTACGCAGTAGGAGGCAAGAGAATCCCTCCTTCCTTTGAGATGTGCAATGACAATGGGACGAGAAGTGTTGAATGAAATGTGGTTGTTAGGGCTTGTTTCTATCATTTCTCATGTAATACCCAACATACCCCTTCTCTCACATGGGAGTTGATGGCACATGTTCGTTAATAGGGGTTAACGTTGTGGGAACCGCACGTTCCCTAAGAATGCGTTCTTCGAGAGTCGATTTTTCACTCTTGGGTGTTGTTTTCACGCGAGAATACCTTATTTTTTTTAGTTTTCTTGTACTAAATGCATTCTTGCTCCGTAAAAACACCAGAAACGATAAAAACATTCTCATAGAACATTGCCAAAGAGGGCCTTTGTTTCCTCTCTCCCATATGATTTTTTTTTGATAAATATGAGGTTGTGCATTTAATTCCCCACATTTTGGTTATTACCAAAAGGTCCTTATGCTTTTCCCTTCCATACCCCAGGTGGGTTGTTGAAAATTGGCTGCTGATTTTTAATTGTTTGCCCCGATTAATAGAAAAAAAAACTAAAAGTTAGAATCCCTGGTTATTGAATTTGATGTTCCAACCATCCAATCCGATCTGAATCCCACAACATTTTTAATAATCTCTATTTGTTGAGGGATGCATTTTTTAACTGGCTTGCTTACGTATCCAACAAGTTTAACATGGGGATGTTTGGTATGGTTTCCATCTATTTAAAAAACGTTTATATTTGATTTTTCAAAATCAAGGAAAAGTTATTTGTAAATGTTTTTCTATTGTTTATTGACAATTAGGCACCACTAGGCACCATTAGGCATCACATAAGAAGAGCAATAAATAAACACTATGGTGTTGGGGAAAATGTTAAAATGAAGCTTCCCCCAAAAGTTGGCTTGCACGTAAATCGAGATAAACATTTATTGGATAAAGAGGCTTATCAAATAACATTTTGATACAAATATTGCCTAAATAACAATAAACTTGCACCATTTATCAAAGAAACGAAAACCACACCAAACACCATCCAAAGGGTATAAAAATATCACTTGGATATGCTATTTATAAATTGTTTTTACATCTTGCCACCGTATATTGGGAATATCTTTTCATGAAGGGTAAATCTCTTAAACTATCCCAACTGTTTGTGAAATTGACTAACTCCACCTTACTGTTTAGCTATTGTCTTAAAATACCCTTAATTTTCTGATAATTGCCTAAAACCTCGCTTATTGTTAACTTTTCATCACACTCCGTTCACATGTGACATCACGTGAGTGGTAATTATTTTAAAATTCCTAAAATACCTTTATGAACATCTCTAAACATGACAGACTCCAACAAAGCCTTGGCTTGGGTGGTGCAACTGTTCCACTATAGCAATCAATCGGCGTTCTTAGGCGTTGCTCCGACATTTGAACCCAACATAATAGAACCCGCGGTTTTCGTCTCCAGTAGTCTAGCTAATGTGAGCTCTTTTGTCCACATCCACTGTAGTGAGAGAGAGAGAATCGCAGTTCATCACTTCATCTTGGGCATGCAGTGATGAAACATGGGCAAGAGGGAGAGAGAACAAAGGAACGGGGAGAGAGAGAGCCGCTGCTAGAGAGGTCCGCCGCTATTGCAAGTTGCAACAACGACGATGATGAGGAGGCGACAAATGGTGGATTCAACGTAGTGAGTCGATCTTCTTCGATTTCTGAACGGATCTTGTGGTCTTGGTGGGCATTGAATGGTTGATCGCTAGAGACCACAAGAGATTTAACTGCGCCCTTGCCGACAGCAACCATGTTGTTGGTTTGAGATGACTCTTGGGCATCAGCGTTAGCTGTTGGTATGGGTAAGTACCATGGCTGGTCCTGGTGGGCACTGAATAATTGGTCGTCGGAGACCACAAGAGACTTAACTGCACCCTTGCCGGCCGATAGCAACCACGTTGTTGGTCTGAGACGGTTCTTGGGCATTAACGGCAGTTGTTGGTATGGGTGAGTACTGTGGCCAAACTCAGATCTCTTCATTAGAAGAGCTACTGCAAAGGAACTTCCCGGTGAGGACAAGGGAGAAAACCTAAGAGGAATGGCCTTTGAAGGTGGAGAGATGCATTGTTAGTGGGTAGTTGAAGATAGTTCCTGCTACTGTTGATGTTGTAGGCACTGGTGGTGGAAGGATAATTGTGAGGTGAGGGAAGGGACGGACGGTAAGCTGGGCTAAGAAGAGAGAGAGAGAGATGGAATCTGAGTGAAGGTAATGAGATTGAGATTGTGATTTGTTATATGAATTGCAGGCAAAAGAACATGATACAATTCCCATATTCTCAAGGGTTCAACGCCATAGCTGACATCCCAACCCATTACTGTTACAGAGGCTAGAGCTGAGCTAAGCTATATCTCTCATCCGTCCCTATACCGTTTCTCATGTTCTAAACAAAGAAAGGAAAAAAAACCCAGTACTGGTGGGTGGAGACAGAGGCGGCGGCAGTGTTGGGCAGAGAAATAACCACCAGTGTTGTCGCTGTCGCCTCTGCCTCTACCCACCTCTGGCAACGTTGCCAGAAGTGGAGGCAAAGGTGGGCGGAGACAGGCGGAGGCGTTGTTGGAAGCGGCGGTGGGCGGCGACAAGTGGCGGCGAGTGGCTGCGCTGGTGAGTAGACTGCAAGAGGAAGAAGATGAACAGTGATTCTGGCCTTTATTGATATTATTTTTCAAAAGTTACCCTATTAATTTTTTTAAAATATTACTTTTATTGATATTAGAACCCAAAATTTGCCCTTATATACTATTATCCAAAAAAAACCAATAGCCACTTCAGTTTCAAATTGAGTGGTGGATCCAATCTAACCTGCACGATGTGGACAACAAAGGTGGTAGTTACCCACTTCAGTTTCCATGCCTATTGCCCCGTTGGGAGGTTTCAGTTCTTTCTCATCTCAACCACCCTTTCCGAAAAAACAAAGGAAGAAAGGAGAGAGACGAGGGATTTGTTCACTCTCTTAATTTGAGTACAGAATTGGTGGTTGGGGATGGATGGATCAGTTGGAGGAATTGTTGATGCAAGATGAGGAGGGAGTCCAGTTTTGGCTGGAAAATTTCGCGTCGTCGATGATATGATTTTAGATTCATTTATTCATCATTAGGGTTTTATTTTAAAAATTTGATAAACAGTGAGTGAAGGACTAATTTATAACAACTTAAATATATTTTAAAATTTAAATAGCTAAATGTATTTTATTTAGCTAAATAGTAAGGTGGAGACGTGGAATTAGTAATTTGGCAAACAGTAGGAATAGATTAATAAATTTAGAACAGCTTAAAGCTGGATCAA
This sequence comes from Nelumbo nucifera, assembly GCF_000365185.1. Next base: position 760,797 of record NW_010729180.1, read on the forward strand.
ATACGGCCCAACAAACAAAATGTGGTTTGATAAAAAATAAAGAGGCGTCCACATTTATTTGGATGACGTGGCAGTCTATACTCTATAGACATGGAGACAGGCGACCATCTCCATCCATGATGAATCATGACTACAACTCGAAGGGTAGAACAGTCTATTTACTCTCAACGCGGCGCATCCGCGCATGCAAAAGTTGCATCCGGATGTGGTTACGAAATCAAGAATTCAAATGGCCGTCCACAAGGGTAACACTGTAAATTTACATTGCTTAGCAGCAGCACTCCAGCCGCTGGACTCCAGCGGATAGCAAGAGTAGCCGAGAAGGGAGAGAAAACCGAAATTGTCGTTGGCGGTACAGATGTCTTTTGTGAAAGATATAGGGGTAACTTTGGTATTTCACTGAACAGCAAAGCTTCCCTAGAGAACTCGCCATTGGGTTTTGGGAACTCTCGCTCGCTCTCCACATTCCACCGTCACCGAAACAAAACAAATTGGTCGTCTCTGCCCTTATTTTAATACCCCTTTTTATTTTGGTTGTGAAGAGGCTCCCCTTCCCACTTCTGTCCCGTGTTAATAGAGTTAGGGTTTCCGAGGCGTTTCTGCTTCGACAGAAGGATGATGCAGGAACCGACCTCTTCTTTTCCGAAGAAATTCTCCGTTGTTTTCTCCTGAATAACCTTCATCCAATCCACGCATGGCTTGAATTAGGTTTTTATTCCAGGTACTTTTCCCCTAACTTGTTTGAAGTTAGTTCTTCTTCAACTCTTCCTTAGATCAGCTTTATTAAATTAGCAAGGGACTCACAAGTTTTCTGTGAATTTCGCAATCTTGCGTCTCTCCTTAGTTGTTTTGGGGCGAGGAAAGTGGGTTTTATAGAGAAATTGTCGACAGTGAGAGACGAAGTGGAAGTGGAAGTAACTGCTACTCTGCTAGTATAGGTTTTTTGCTAGTTAGGTTATCCTTTGATAAGGTGCATCATTCATGTAAGGTATTCTTTTTATTTAAGAATCGATTTCATTGCAGATTGGTGAAGTATCCCTTCTTATAAAATCTTAGTGCCGGCCTTTTCAAAGTTTTCGCTATGTCGGTCCCCCGCACCTTAAAGAGAAATATACCTTCCCCTTTCAATTCTCCTTCAGTTTTTATCCTTTTTCTCCACTGTGAGGTTTTTTGCCTAGTAGCGATTGATGTTATGGTATCGCCATTCAGAACCAATTAATTTATGTTCATTTAGTCATTGAAATTCTTTATACGTGTCTTATAACCAGAACTCTTCATGCCCTTTTTGTGTGTTGGGTTGTTTGTTTATCTTATACGCATTTCCCCAATTTCACTAGGCTGCATTTGATTTTAAGTCAGACTCCGTACTTTTATTTTTTCCCAAACAGAATTTGATATTCTAACCCCCCCCCCCCCCCCAAAACGAACAGGATTTGATTTTAAGCCAGGCTCTTCTTACTTATCTAAAAAAATTCAAGTTCTTCTTGCACCTGTATGCTTTCTTTTTGGGATTTTGTTTTCAATTTGCGTTATGAGTTATGACTTGTCATCTTCTACAGGGGTGGCAGTCCCGCCATGGAAAGGTATAATGGTTCTGCACATGGAAGTACAGAAAAACATCTGGTAATTTCTTATCTATTGCGGGGTTTATCTTTTTTAATAAAACATTCCTTGAACTGGGAGTGGTTTTCAATGTAGTCTCAGTTCTTAGGATCAAATGAACTGTGGTTTTCAATGTAGTCTCGTTTGTGATAATTTTCTCTAATCGTTAGGAGTGTGAAAAAGAGGAAAACCCCTTCTGAAGAAGCACTAAAAAGAAATTGCAAACCATTATTAAGAGGTCTTGCTGACTTTGCCCTAGGTTTTCTCATTGGTTCATGAAGAAATGGTGGGTCCTGATCCTCTGCTCATGAGGCAAGATATGTCTCTGGAGGATGGATGTTTAATATCCAACTACCGATGATTAATGGACTCTCTTGAATCAATTCTTAAGTTGTTTTGTAAGTTTTAACAACATTTCCATTTACTGGTTTACAGGTTCAAGGTAATGAGTCAAATCCGCATCTAATAGCTCCACCTCTTGAACAAATTGAAATTATGGACAACAAAGGCGTCCCTGAGTTCATTGTTGACCAGGGCATATACTATCCTACTGCCACCGATTATTATGGGTATTACTGTACAGGTAAACTTCATTCTTGTCTTTTTTAATTCATGATCCTTACATGAGTGTGGCCTAATCTTATGTTATTCATATTTAGGATTTGAATCACCTGGCGAATGGGATGACCACCACAAGTTTTTTGCATCAGATGGTCAAGATCTCCATTATGCGGTAGTTTTGCATTAATTTTTTTTCTCCTCTTTAAAATAACGGTTGATGCCTTATTATTAATCTCTTTTTCCCCACCCAAATTGTTTTTTTTTTGCAGGGTTTGCAAACTGAAAGTTTGCCTTATGTATATTATACACCTAGCTATGGATATGCACAGTCTCCATACAATCCATACAATCCTTACATACCTGGTGCTATTGTAGGAATTGATAGCCCGCTCGTAGGAACTCAACCATATTATACCAGCCCTACTTATCATCCGCCTGTATCATCACCTACCTATTTCCCTATTATTGTTCAATCTGGAGCAGATGTTGCCCAAAATAGATCACCAGGCGCCACTTTGTTAAGTACAGCTGCATCAAATGCTAGTAGATCTGATGGCCCAAGTTTAAAACATAATTATACATCAGCATCTATAGTGACAACCACTGTCCCTACAAAGTCTACTTTTGGGCATGTGAAAGCTGAACCTGTTGAAACTGCTTCAAATTCCTTGACTAAGACATCCGAAGTGTTAAACGCGAATGCAACATCCAGTAAGCAGCCTGCATTGCATGGAAGTATGCTCCCTGGTACTGTCCATTCGGTTTCATCACTTGTCAACCAGGTATTTTTTATGTTATAGCTTCTAAAGTATTGTTTTTGTATCAGTTCTTGTTCCATAAAGGATAACAACATTGGTGATTTAACTAGCCCATTTCATGAGTTAAGCAATATCCCTGTACCACTACAGTTCCATCCGTTGTCATAAACTGTTAAAAAAATTTTAATATGTGACTTCAGGGCATTATGGTCATTTAAGGCTTTAATTTCTGCAAAAGGTGAATATTTGTGGCACCTTTTTTTTATATTTTTCATTATGTTTTATGAGAATATATATTCACCATCTTGGAAATTGAAGAGCATGCTGCCTGCCTGTGCTATTCACATAACACAAATATGGGGCAGCTTGGACCCACCATCTGATGGGTCCTCAATGGAGGTCTGGTAGGTTGGTAGTCAACTTCAGTTGGATAATTCTAACAATTAATTAGTTGGATTCTTTATATTGTGTGGAAAGGTGACTAACTGACTAATGGTTGCTATGGAGACCCATATGTTTGGTTGCAATTATCACCTCTTGAGTTGGGTTTTGGCATCATTTACATTGGTGCCTGCCCAATCTATTGGCCTGTATTTGTGGGAGCATGTGTGGCACAGCCAGGATGGAAACCTTTATGTTGTCTCCCAATATTGATGAAAGCATTTCCTTTCTTTAGAAATACGGAAGGTTCAATTGTTTAAATAAGTCTCAGTAACTTTTCTCTGTTTCCTTTTTATTTGAACTAAATGCAGGCAAAAGGTGTAGGTGCAATTCAAGCTGCTGATCACTTGTCACCTGGGAGGGGTTCATCTTTTCGTAATTCTTTAAAATTTTCACTGCCTGTTCATAATTTGTCAGACTTTGGATCAAATGGGCATGGATGGGCCACAGCTGATAAGATGAGGTCAAGGCTGCCTTATGGAGGAATATTAAACAGTGTTAATGGAAGTTCAGATATGTTGGGAGAACAGAACCGGGGACCTAGAACAAACAGACCAAAAGGTCAATGGATATCACCCATCTCAGTTAAGGCCTACACAACTAAGGCTGGGGTTAGTAATGCACAAGGAAATATAACTATATATCCTGATCAGTATAACAGAGAGGATTTTTCAGTAAACTATATAAATGCTAAATTCTTTGTAATCAAGTCCTACAGCGAGGATGATGTACATAAGAGCATTAAGTATAGTGTTTGGTCAAGTACACCTAATGGAAACAAAAGGCTGGACAGTGCATATGAGGATGCAAAGAAAATAGCTGCTGGTAAACCAAGGGGTTGTCCTGTCTTCCTGTTCTTCTCTGTGAGTACCTTGTTCTCCAAGCTTGATCTAAATTCATGGCTGTGATTCTGTGTTATTTATCTTGTTCAAGTTCTTGATTGTTCAAAAATACAGGAAGTCAGAACCAGTTGGCCTGAATAGGCAAAAGAGACATCCTAATTCTTAATTATTGCTGTTTCTACTCAATGCCATGCTTCTGCAGCTCCTCTTTTTGCGTGTGTTTTGTTCCATGGGCTTTTTGTGATAGGCATTTATCAAAAGGCTGCCATGTCATCGCCAAATCAGCATTTGATTTGTGCGTGTTTTGTTCCATGAGTGTTTTGTGATAGGCGTTTATCAAACACTGCCATGTCATCACCAAATCAGCATTTGATTTATGTGCGCACCGACCATTGGGGAAAGTTTCATTTTAACGCTTCCCCTAATGGTTGAGTGTTTATTCACTGTTCTGCTGATGTGGTGCCAAATGGCGCCTAGTTGTCAATAAACAGTTTATCAAGTACTTTTTTCGGTTTTGAAAATAAATCAAGTACAAACATTTATTTAATAAGCTGAAGCTATACCAAAACACATACTTTGTGCTGATTGGATTTTATCTCTTTATAGGTTAATGCAAGTGGGCTGTTCTGTGGGGTTGCGGAGATGACTGGTCCTGTTGACTTCCAGAAAGACATGGATTTCTGGCAGCAAGATAAATGGAATGGTAGCTTCCCCGTGAAGTGGCACATGATAAAAGATGTACCAAACGCTAATTTTAGGCACATCATATTAGAGAACAATGACAATAAGCCAGTGACTAATAGCAGAGACACACAGGAGGTAAAGTTCTCTCCCTTGGGGTTACAAATGTCCTTAGTTTTTGTTGACATTGAATTTGCTTTGCTTTGGTGGCCTTCCTGGCATAAAAGCTAAGGCTGGTTGGTGATCAGAGGTGTAGAAAAGTTGAAAGTATCTCTAGTATATTAAGACAGCTACTGCTATTCCTTGGTTTAATAGTAAAATCTCTGGTTTGCGAGAGTACAGTACAAGTCTGAGAGATGGCAGTCAGGGCACTTTGTGCTGAATGTCACGTTTTGTAATTTGATATTGTCATTATCATCATCCTCTCCTCCCCCTGTCTCTCTTTCTCTCTCTCTCAGACTCAGAGTATGTTTGCCAAACTCCTCTTAATTCATGGGAAAATGTCCATGAGATTCTTGTTTTAATGCTGTATGACCAAAGAGTATTCTTTGATTACCTGCAGATAAATTACAGGCAAGGCATGGAGATGCTGAATATTTTCAAAGATTACACTTTGAAGACTTCTATACTGGATGACTTTATGTACTATGAAGAGCGGCAGAAGATTATGCAAGAAGAGAAGGCCAGACTACTTACTAAAAGCTATGATGGTTCTTTTTTCATACCTACGTTTGTTCCTCCCAGCAGAACAAATGTTACGGTTGATGTGCCTCTGAAAGCAAATATTACACCCACTAAGATTTATGATGCTAACAGCTCAGGGAAGACTGTGGTCACTACTAATGAGCAGGTTCCCCTGAATTCTGATACCACAAACTCATCTGGTATCAGAAATGACAATCCTAAGCACGAGTTTGAAGATTCAAATGACGTGACAAGTGGGTTGAAAGTTGGTTCTCTGACCATTAAGCCAAAGGAAGATAATGCTGAAGTGTCGGCAGTATCTGTGAAAGCAGTGGAAGCTGAACCTGTTGATGTCGTTACAGTGGGTTCAATGCCTGTCAAGGTTAATAGGTTTGATTCTTCATCCAGGATTTTGACAGTGGGAACCATTGAAATTGATCCTAAAGCACTAAAGCTTGGTAAGGGCGATAGTTTTGCCTCAACTGGCTCAACAGTTTTATGATAAAAAGAGATATCCTGGAATTGGAGGGGTTTATCTAATTAACGGCTGTTAAAAGTGGGGGTAGCTTTTCCTTCTGAACAAATCCTGTGCTGTCGCCCACTCATCACTGGAATGTAGGTGGTGGTCATGTTGCACAAATTATCGTTATTTAAGCTTCATATTTGTTCCGTAGCAGATGATTATATCAAAGGGTTCATTGTTACTTGTGCTATTTTTTATAGTAAACTTGTCTTCGTCCATAGTAATATACTCCAAAATGCAAAATGGTTTGGAAATAGTGGGAAGGGAGAGGAGGGTCGGTCTTTTGGCCCTGAAATTTAGTTGTGCAAGTTATACATTTATTATTAACGATTTCTTTTCGTCCAGTCGTTCCATTTATTCTATAGATTCAATATACATGTAAGAGTTCCCATTGCTCATACCCCCACCCTTCTCAAGTTAATTAACTTATTAAGAATTACATTTGTTTCTTATTGCGTGCATTCACTGTTTATGGAATCAAGAGAAGTAATTGGTTACGTGTGAAAATGGGCCACAGGTTCATAACGCGTCTATTTCCTTTGCCAGGGTTAAATAATAAATACTATAAAATGTAATGCTTTATCTTTGTAATTCATTTTACTTGCTTTTGGTCTCGCGTCCAGACTCCAGACCGCCATTATTTTTTTCCCATTATATTCTCTCTTCTCATACATATGCAATTGCTGGTCCAAAATCAACTTGGGCTATGTTTGGTTTGAATGAAAAAAGTAGGGAAAGGAAAGCTAGGAAAACTTTTAATCCTTTTATGGGTTTCCCTACCTTTCCTTTCTTTTCCCCACTTTTCCTTTAAGCCAAATTTAGCCTTAGTTATCTCAACTCAGAAGCTCTGTTGACAGTTTGCAGTTTCAGATGCCCTGACCTGCTAGGGAAAGGCCTAGGTCTACCAGCAGGGAAACTAAGGCTCTTTGGGTAAAACAGTATGGTCTCTGGCATCTTAATCCACATGACACATTGTTTCATTCAGTGCCTTGTTTTTTTCTTTTTGGCTAGTATTTGGGTTCCTACAATTCCGGGAAGTCCAGATCACATATTCAATTGTCAGGGTAACTGACCTTGATCCAGAAAGAAATTGGAATGTAGAGCTCATAAATGCTCCATTCACTTCAACCTCAGCCCTGAGGCTTAACAGAGATTTTGCTTCAGATATGTCAATCTGGAAAAGGAATTCCTCAGGAATCTGTACTGAAACAATCAGCATAAAGCTTATTTTTAAATGGATACCCCTCGTCAATCGTCATCCGCCCCTATATTTATTTTCAGGGACAAAAGCTCTCACTAGAATGGTGGGTTAACAAAAGATAGACAAGATTCCCAAATGGGCGGCACCTCATACCGAGCTAGTGAATCATTTATTCTTTCACTGAGACCATATGCCAAAGCCATAGCATAGGGTAGTACCTTGCTCGGATAGGTCTGAACCCATATAACATCTTGAACGAACGATTCATGTCACCAAATTCTTAAAGCTTGGGTGGGGAGTTTAGCTGGAATTATGAGCAAGGCTGATTGCCTGTATTATTTTAAAGTTCAAAACTGTTGCTGAATATGAGCTATTATTCTTTCAGGCCATTGATGCCCTCAGCCCAGACTATGAGGCCTTCACTACTGCTATCACTACGAAAGCTGGCTCTCTCTCTCTCTCTCTCTCTTTTGATGAACTGCAAGAACTCCTTAACCAAGAAATTCGCCTCGAAAGATTGCATTCCTTCTCTGAACCAGATTACATATCTGCAAACAATGCTTCCAAGATGAAGAAGAAAAACAACAACGACAAGTTCTAGAAGAAGGATGCATGACAAACCACAGGCCTCACAACCACAATATCGTTACAAAGGTGCACCTTGTCAAATTTGCTAGAAGCCAAATCATTCAACACTCACCTATATATAGTAGCAAATTTGACCAAGAATTCCTCTACTTACAGTGTGTGGTCATGATACCCCTCCCAATGACAAAGCTTGGCAGCCGGATTCGGGTGCAATTGGTAATGGAGAGGGTTTGCATATCTTACATACTGGTTCTATCACTCTATCACTCTGCTTTAAGGGAAAACCGAAGGAGACCTTTACAAACTCCTCCAGTTGCACTTGCGCCAGTGAATGAGCATTTCTCGGTACGTGGCACCACAGGTTTGGCCATCCTGTATTTTCTTCAATTTCTCATTTTGTTCGTGACAATAAATTGCCAGTTTTTGCATGTGAATCGTCCCTTCCATCGAGCCTTCTCTAAGGGGGGCGTTCTTTTTTTGTATTTTGAAAAGAGGGAAAGTTGGTCAATGGGATTTTGATTCCTATTACCAAGAAACTCATGTTCATTTTTCAGATTTATGTGGAGACCAGTGAAAGTTTATTTTCCTGGTATCGCTTATACGGGTAAGTGATACCTACTCTTAGGTGGGTAAGTTAACTTTCCTATCTAGGGGATAGTTGCCAATACTTGAATGGGCTAAAAATGCCCCTTTTAATAATGAAATTTTTATGGATAAGATTGTCATTGTCTTATTTACATGGGAAATAAAATAGCATGGTTAAATGTATTTACCCAGGTAAGTCTTTCCTAGGAAACACTTACCCAGGTAAGTGCATTTACCTAGGTAAGTGACTTACCGAAAAACAAATGTGGCATAAGAGTAAAGGACATCAGCTCCATGTTTGTTCCAGTTCTTTTCAAGCAACAACACCTTTTGGATGGAAGCCTTTGACACGTCGGTGTATCTTTTGAACCAACTGCTTACTTTCGACTTCAAGATGTATCTCCTTGCAATAAATTATTTCATGGGAAATCGGACACCTCTTCCTAAGAACCTTTTTTAGTTGTGAATGCTTCCCACTATTTCGACCTTACAACAAACATAAGCTTCAACCACAGTATCGTTACAAAGGATGTTGCTGTCTAGAAACCAAAACTAGGACGAATATATATTTCACATGATGTGATCTTCCAATCCCCTCCCTCTCCTCTCCTCTCCTCCAAACACTTGGGTGATTAGGATAATCCTGCATCTAGAGTTTGGAAAATGACATACTCCAACCTCAACTATTGTAAGTTTCAATTTGTATTTTAAATATTTGAACACAACATATATATATAGTATACTAACTACTCATCATCACATCTTCTCATCATGCCATCTTGTCACATCAAGTTCGCCATTTCTTCAACTATTTATCACATCCTTGCAACTATCATCATATTGCAGTCATTTGTGATCAAACACAAAGATTTTTGATCCCCATATGTTTGAGGGGTTATGTTAGGGAATTTAGATGAGGTTTGATGTATGGGCAATTATGATAAGGGTGATGTTGAATCGAGTTATATTAAGAGTTCTTAGTAAGATAGAATTTGTTATCTTTGGATTAAGATAGACTACATAGAGTCCTAGATAGAGTTTAAGATTTCGAGTTTAAATAGGTTTGATCTCTGTTTTAGTCTAAAATATGATGTAATTATCACATTCATCAATGTATTCTTTCTAACTTTCCTTTATTTCTAATATGTTATCAGAGCCAAAGGTTTGAACCTAGAGGCCTTTCATCGTGCTTCCTGTGTTTCCGGTGGGTGGCCCCGGAATCCTAGCCACCAGCTGGGTCCCCACTGTCTCTTGTTTAATTTAGATTTTCATTCATATTTCTTTTTATAGCCAATTCTCGTAGACTTGTTTACTCCATCTTTTAACTTTTCTTTCCATTTACTGTTTACACAAAGAACTGAGAATCTAGTGTCAAGACTCTCAACATGCTCGAATCCAAAATAATAATGAGTAGTCCAGTCCCTTTGTCGTCTTTGCCTTTTCCCTCTGAGAACCTCGTTTCGGGTCCGACAGAGATCTTCTCAAAGACCCTAGATTCTGCCATTAATCCCTATCCCAACAGACCTGCCCCAGCAATAGTCCTTGGAAGCGGAAGTCTAAGCCTCCTTCTAACTCTGAAATTACACTCGTCTTGAATACTTCCGCCTTGGCCCGCTCCCTCTCATAGTCTCATTCTTTTTCTTCGAAATCTCATTCTAAGGGTGAATTGCTGGAATCGTCTTCAAAAGAGATTATACCTGGCAAGAGTCCAGCTTTGATGGTGGTTGAATTCTTGGGTATCAATGTTGGGCCCGTCTCTACCGATATCACTTGTGCGACGGTTTCCTCTAGTGATAAAGAGTCTTATTCTATTGTGAATTTCATGCTTTCCGTTTTAGTTGATGTATCTAACCAAAAGGTTACTTCATCACCGTCGTCCACTAAGTTGATGTATTCTACACTAGCTCTTGTTAACTCATTGAGGCCCTTCAATCATCAAAATAACCAGCATCGTTATCATTCTTCTCCAATGGAGTTCCACTATAATTAGAGGGGGAATGGATTGAATAAGAGGGGAGGGAACAGAAAGGATGATGGGTTTTGTCATAATCAGAAGATTCAGAACTATTTAAATACGTGTCACCAGCCTCAGGGCTTTGATGATTGGAATTCCAATCGAGGGTTCAATCTCTCGCCGAGGAACCCACATTACCCATTTCATGGATTTGTTAATTGTCCTGTAGGGTTTCTTCCAGCCCACCACCTTTGCCCACTATTCATTGTTATAAAGTTGCATGCTGAAAGAGAAGATCAGTGTTTCCTGCATCACCCATTAGAACCCATAATCAATTCTTTTCTGCATAACCACCGTCAGAACCCAGAATCATTTCTAATGATCATTTGAGGCAACCCATGTAACCCCTCACAAGTTATTGGCTTTAGAACATCGATTGAAGTTTGGGTAACCCTCAATTGAGCATTCATGTCTTAATCTTGTGTACGAGTGCTCCAACTCCGATTGCAACTTCGGAATTTAAAGAAAGGATCTTCATGTCTTAGAATTTAGAGATCTATTTCAAAAGAAAAAAAAAGAAGCCCACTAAGGCATTTCATTGACCAATTGAGGTCTTTTTTGGCCGTTGTTGGCCCTTTTTTAGATTTGCCTATTGTGGCCCATTTCGTATTGGTTGAAGAAGCTAGCCCATTGAGACTTAGTTGATGCAATGAGGTCTATTGGTGGCCTATTTTGGCCTAAATTCAATCTACCCTGTGTTGGCCCATTTTTATTACAATACAAGCCCACAGAGGCTCTTTTCTTCTTGAACAACAGGTTCTCACCATTTTGACATGGGATTATCATAGCTGGTCATCCATTACATGCCACACCATCATCTTCAAAGCTGGACACATCACTACAGGTTCTCATCATGCCATCTTACAACTGGTCATCATATCACCATCATCATTCCAATCGGCTTATCATCATCTCAACAATAGGACATCATCAAGATCACCATTTCATCAACTACATGTCACATCCTCGTAGCTATCATCATATTGTAGTCATTTGTGATCAAGCACATGAAGATTTATGGTCCCCATATGTTTGAGGGGGCATGTTAGGGAATTAAGATAAGGTTTGATGTATGGGTTACTATGATTAGGGTGAAGTTTAATAGAGTTACATTAGGAGTATGAAATTGCACTCGTCTTAAATACTTCGTCTTGGCCCACTCTCTCTCATTATTTGTCCCTAAAAGCTCATCCTAAGGGTGAATTGTCGGAATCTCTTTGGAAGAGATTATACATGGCAAGAGTCAGACTTCGATGGTGGCTGAATTCTTGGGTATTAATGCGGAGCCCGTCTCTACCGGTATTGCTTGTGCGACAGTTTCCTCTAGTGATAAAGAGTCTTCTTCTAGTGTGAATTTCAAGCTCTCCATTTCAGTTGATGAATCTAACCAAAAGGTTACTTCATCGCTGTCGTCCACTAAGTCGATGTATTCTACACCAGCTCTGGTTAACTTGTTGAGGCCCTTCAATCATTACAATAACCCACATCGTTATCATTCTTCTTTAGTGGGGTTTTTTCATAATCAGAGGGGGAATGTATTGAATAAGAGGGGAGGGACAAAGAAGAAGATGGGTTTCGTCGTAATCAGAAGATTCAGAACTATTCAAATACATATCACCAGCCTCGGGGCTTCGATGATTGGAATTCCAATCGGGGGTTCAATCTTTGGCCAAAGAACCCACATCAGTCGTTTCATGGATTTGTTAATGGTTCTGTAGGGTTTCTTCTAGCCCACAACCACCATCCATTATTCATTGTTATAAGGTTGCATGCTGAAAATGAAGATGGATGTTTCTTTCATCACACCATTAGAACCCATGATTAGTTGTTTTCTACATCACCACCGTTAGAACCTAGAATCAATTTTAGTGATCGTTTGTTGCAACCTATTTGACCCCGCACAAGTTATTGGGTTTACTATATTGGCCGAAGTCTGGGCAGCCCTTAGTTAAGCATTCACGTCTTAGTCTCGTGTATGAATGTTTTAACCCCGATTGCAACTCCAGAATTTAAAGAAAGGATCTTCATCAGTCTCAGAATTTAGAGGTCTATTTCAAAAAAAAAAAAACAAAAAGAAACAGAAACCCACTAAGGCATTTCATTGACCCATTGAGGTCTTTATTGGCTGTTGTTGACCCTTTTTCAAATTGGCCCATTGTGGCCCATTTCATATTGGTTGAAGAAGCCAGTAGTCCATTGAGACATCTTAGTTGACCTAATGAGGTCTATTGGTGGCCTGTTTTGGCCTAACTTGAATGTAGCCTGTGTTGGCCGATTTTTATTCTAGTACAAGCCCATAGAGGCTATTTTCTTCTTGAACAATAGGTTCTTGCCATTTTGACATGGCAATAGACCTGCCCCAACAATTGTCCTTGGAAGCAGATGTCTAAGACTCCTTTCAATTCTGAAATTGCACTCATATTGAACACTTCATCTTGGCCCGCTCTCTCTCATTCTTCATCTACGAAAGCTCATCTTAAGGGTGAATTGTCGGAATCACCTTTGGAAGATATTATACCTAGCAAGAGTCCGATTTCGATGGTGGCTGAATTCTTGGGTATCAATGCTGAGCCAATCTCTACCGATATCGCTTCTGTGACAGTTTCCTCTAGTGATAAAGAGTCTTGTAGTGTGAATTTCAAGGTTTCCGTTTCAGTTGATGTATCTAACCAAAATGTTACTTCATCGCTGTTGTCCACTAAGTCAATGTATTCTACACCAACTCTGGTTAACTTGTTGAGGCCCTTCAATCATCACAATAACCCACATCATTATCATTCTTCTCTAATGAGGTTTCATCATAATTAGAGGGGGAATGGATTGAATAAGAGGGGAGGGAACAAAAAAGAAGATGGGTTTCATCGTAATCGGAAGATTCAGAACTATTCAAGTACATATCACTAGCCTTAGAGTTTCGATGATTGGAATTCCAATCGGGGGTTCAATCTTTGGCTAAGGAACCCACATCAGCTGTTTCATTGATTTGTTAATGGTCCCACAGGGTTTCTTCCTTCCCACCACCATCGTCTATTATTCATTGTTATGAAGTTGCATGCTGAAAGTGAAGATGGATGTTTCCTTCATCACACCATTAGAACCTAGGATTAGTTGTTTACTACATCACCACCGTTAGAACCCAGAATCATTTTTAGTGATCGTTTGTTGCAACCTATGTGACCCCGCACAAGTTATTGGGTTTACTACATCAGCCGAAGTTTGGGTAGTCCTTAATTAAGCATTCACGTCTCAGTCTCGTGTATAGATGCTCCAACTCCAATTGCAACTCTAGAATTTAGAAAGGGTCTTCATCAGTCTCAGAATTTAGAGGTCTATTTCAATAAAAAGAAAAAAAGAAAACAGAAGTCCACTGAGGCATTTCATTGACCCATTGAGGTCTTTATTGGCCGTTGTTGGCCCTTTTTCAGATTGGCCTATTGTTGCCCATTTTGTATTGGTTGAAGAAGCCAGTCCTTTGAGACATCTTAGTTTACCCAATGATGTCCATTGGTGGCTAGTTTTGGCCTAACTTGAATGTAGCCTGTGTTGGCCCATTTTTATTCCAGTACAAGCCTATGGAGGCTCTTTTCTTCTTGAACAATAGGTTCTTGCCATTTTGACATAGCAATAGACCTGCCCCAGCAATTGTCCTTGGAAGCGGATGTCTAAGACTCCTTCCAACTCTGAAACTGTACTCGTCTTGAATACTTTGTCTTGGCCCACTCTCTCTCATTCCTCTTCCCCAAAAGCTCATTCTTGGGTATCAATGCTGAGCTCGTCTCTACCGATATCACTTGTGCGATAGTTTCCTCTAGTGATAAAGAGTCTTCTTCTAGTGTGAATTTCAAGCTTTCCATTTCAGTTGATGTATCTAACCAAAAGATTACTTCATTGCCGTCGTCCACTAAGTCAATGTATTCTGCACCAGCTCCGGTTAACTTGTTGAGGCCCTTCAATCATCACAATAACCCACATCATTATCATTCTTCTCTAATGGGGTTTTGTCATAATTAGAGGGGGAATGGATTGAATAAGAGGGGAGGGAACAAAGAAGATGAGTTTCATCGTAATCAGAAGATTCATAACTATTCAAATATGTGTCACCATCCTCGGGTCTTTGATGATTGGAATTCCAACCGGGGGTTCAATCTTTGGCCGAGGAATCCACATCAGTAGTTTCATGGATTTGTTAATGGTCATGTAGTGTTTCTTTCAGCCCACCACCATCATCCACTATTCATTATTATAAAGTTTAATGCTGAAAGTGAAGGTCGATGTTTCCTTCATCACACCGTTAAAACCCAGGATTAGTTGTTTTCTGCATCACCACCATCAGAACTCAAAATCATTTTTAGTGATCCCGCACAAGTTATTGTGTTTACTACATCGGTTGAAGTCTGGGCAGCCCTTAGTTGAGCATTCACGTCTCAATCTCATGTATGAGTGCTCCAACTCCGATTGCAACTCCAGAATTTAAAGAAAGTATCTTCATCAGTCACAGAATTTAGAGGTCTACTTAAGCCCACTAAGGCATTTCATTGACCCATTGCAATCTTTATTGGCCGTTTTTTGCCCTTTTTCAGATTGGCCCATTGTGGCCCATTTCGTATTGGCTGAAGATGCTAGTCCATTGAGACATCTTAGTTGACCTAATGAGGTCTATTGGTGGCCTGTTTTGGCTTAACTTCAATCTAACCTATGTTGGCCCATTTTTATCCAGTACAAGCCCATAAAGGCTCTTTTCTTCTTGAACAACAGATTCTTGCCATTTTGTCATGGGATTATCATAGCCCATCATCCATTACTTGCCACACCATCATCTTCACAACTAGACACAACATCAAGGTTCTAATCATGCCATCTTACAACTAGTCATCATGTCAGCATCATCGTTCCAATAGGCTTGTCATTATCTTAACAATAGGACACCATCAACATCGCCATTTCGTCATCTACATGTCACAACCTCGCAGCTATCATCATATTACTGTCACTTGTGATCAAACACATGAAAATTTCTGATCCCCATGTGTTTGAGGGGCATGCTAGGGAATTAAGACAAGGCTTGATGTATGGGCTGTTATGATAAGGGTGATGTTGAATAGAGTTACATTTGGAGTTCTCAGTAAAGATAGAATTTGTTATGTTTGGATTAAGATAGACTACATAGAGTCGTAAATAGAGTCTAAGAGTTTGACTCTGAATAGGTTTGATATCTGTTTTAGTCTATAAATATGATGTAATTATAACATTCATCAATGTATTCTTTCTATCTTTCCTTGATTTCTAATAGTTGTTGTTGCTCTAGTGATGGGTTGCATTATCTAAGCTTGATGGATTCATTTTACATATGACCCAACAATCAGGATAATGGGATTCATTTGGTGGTCATATTTATTCATAATCAGTTATTCTGGCTCGATAATTAGATCAATGAAACTGTAAGAGATGTGATATTTATGCAGATGTTTAGATGAGTAAAGTGTTGGGTCTTCTTAATTTCCTTCGTAAGGGAGAAGGGGAGTTGGAAAGAGAATGTGTTCCACCAAGTCCTTCGGATGAGTCATGGTACGATTTGATTGAAGAAGAAGCTTCTATGGATTCTGAGAGTGAAGCCTCAAGTGAAGTGTCAAGTGGTTGTGATGATGATGATGATGATGATCCTGAGTTAACTTTTGGAGCATTTTGGATTGGAAGAAGACTAGGCAGTTAGTGGGCTTTTATTCGAGACGAGATTGGCTGCCCACATGATGCACCCCACGGATGTCCCACAACTCATCCCTTCCATGCATTAGGAATATCTCCCCATGAAAAGCATGGGAGATGTTCCAAAATATGGATGGGATGGGTTGTGGAGAGACTGTGAGGCGCATTTGTGTGTAGAAAGGGTAATAAGGATGTAAGGAGTAGTAGAGGCAGAAATTCTGGGTGATGGGTTGTTGCTTTTATGGTTTATAAATATTAGAGGCTGTATTTTGGCCATTGTTGGACTTGTGCTGGATTTTGTTGGTTTTTTGGTGGAAGGGGTTGGGCCTGCTTAGTTTTTAGTTGGTTTTTGTGTGTTTTGGGTTGTATGTTTTTCTTTCTTTGTTCTGTTTAGCTATGTCAGTTGGGCCCTAGTTTTTTCTTGGTCTTTGGCATGGTTTTAAAAAACAATCCAGAAATGGAACTGTTCTGGCCACTAGTTTTCGGGTTGATGGTTCAATTGTTCGGTTCAAATGGACGGCCCATTTTGACAAAAAATGTAAAAAATAATTAAAAAAATGGCCAAAAAATGTTGAATGGGTCAATGGGTCATTGACTAATTCAATGGTTTTTAGCCAAAGACCTAATTTGGAGTAAAATGAAACTGGTTGCCTGGATGGTTCCTTGGCCAAACGATTTGACTGTTCGGGTCAATGGTGATTCAAAAATCATGATTTTTGTTTTTTTGTTTCTGGGCTGGTGAAGGTGTTTTATGGGTCCATTGTACATTTTCTATCTCTTCACAAAGTGTGTTGTTGTTTCTGTGGTATGGTTTTAACTTTCAACTTTCAACCATTCCATTCCACAATGGGGCTCAGTAGATTAAAACACTCCACATTTTATTGAGCAGTACTACTGAACAACCCCCTAGTTGTTCATGCCATTTTAATGCAAGACATATCATCCCAAACGGGGATAATTCCAGTTAAGAAAATGGAAATAGTTTTTAGCTTTTTTTTTTTTTTTTTTTTTTCTGAAACTCATTCTCACTTATCGGGAAATTCTCTTGAATTTACCCTCACTTTTAATACCGTGTCAAAAAAATGTAATGACAAACCCAAGATCTGAAACAACTGGCAAATAAACAACTTAAGGTAGGCCCAAGTCAGCATTTTACACTGCTTTGGTCTCAGGCCTTTGGGTTGGGCCATTCAAATTTTGACAAAAGTCTAATTGAGCCAACCCAAGTTGCATCCCTAAAAAAAATAAATAGAAAGCAAAAGATAGAAAAAAACCAACTCAAGAGCATATAGGGAATTAATGTATTTCAGCTTTTTGCCTATGTCCACTGAAGAGGAAGGGGCAAAAATCTATCAAGTAAAAAGCAATTACAAATTTAAAGCAATCTCAGACAAACTTTAGTGCCTTGTACACGAATACACCCCAAAGCTCTCTTTTTCTCTCTCTCTAAGAACCCCCTAAAGCATTTAGGTATTTTCTCTCTCCACTATATACCTTGATGAAATTTCCATTCAAAAGGCCTTTATGTTACCCATTTTTTACCTATTTTTGTCTGACAAGGGCTTTAATTTAAAGGGTTTTCTATTTATATAAGTCTGAATTTCCGGCACTGGGTTTGGTGTGTGTCTGGGTGCACTTCTATTCTACTCAGATTTGAACACGTTTTAGTTCGCATGGGCACCCTGATTACCTGTGCGAGAAAATTAAACGGGAAGTTTGCCCCGTCATGTATTTATAAAACATTTTAAACTGAAAAGAAAGATAAAAAAAGGGAAGAACTATTCATCTTCTTGGGGTTCGACAACTAGAGAGTGGAGACAACTTCATCGACACCCCTATTCCTCTCTTTCTCTCGTGTGAATAACAGAAATCAGAACTCAAAAGATCACCTTCTTTGTTCTTTAAATGGTCACCTCTGTTGGGTTACAACTACTATTAACAGTATGAGCTTCGGCTATGGCACTATGCCTTCCAATTACTTCTCATACGTGATGCAATCATATTTCACAAGAATTTTCAGCTTGCATGATAGGATTTCTCAAACAAAATCTCCCAAATAACTGCCAGAATATACCAAACACCCTAATAGCTTCTAGATTAATGATCATTCAGCTCTATTTTACTACTTTCTTGAACTGAAATCTTTCCATGCAAAACACTTAGAACGTCAAATTCTCTACATTTTCATCAATTCCAACCAAAAGAATAATAGTAGTGGAGTAAATGAATAGATCAAATAATCTCAACTCAATCCCTTTTGTTAATATTTAATATCCAAATGCCTTCCACATTTTCCTTGAAATGCAATGATAGGTCCCAGTCAAAGCTCGAGTGAAGAGACTATTCTGCTCAGGGTGAGAATAAAACCACAAGATTTTATTTAACTTCCAACTCCCCTTCCATGTTGGATAGGTGGTGTTTAAATACAAAAAAATTCTCAACTTCCTTCCACTAACATAGCCACTAATTAAGGGATTAGCTTCTCTAGTAGTTAGCCTATCCCTAAGCCATAGGAACATAACTACTTAACCACTAGCAACTTGACATATTCTTAAGTAATAACTACTTAACCAAATTGACTAATTCCTAAGGCCAACACCTTGGATTTATTGACCTATTCCTACGTACAGGTTACAAGGAAATAGAACAGAAATAAACTAACAAGAAAATGAAGAGAAAATGGAAGAAATCTGCTGCTCTTCTCCCTATGCCACGTCACACACCTGCATGGGCCATGCGTCTATCATTGCCCCCGTCTTTCAGAGGAACCTTGTCCTCAAGGTCCAATTTGATGTATCTGTTCCATAGCTCGTCGAAGGTTGGTGTGAGCTCCCTCTTCGTCATTTGTCTCACTTTCGTCTTAATTTCCTTCAAGCAACAACAACTGCGGCCCTTTGCATTTGTGCCCCGGTACAAATTTCTCATCGCAATTAAAACAAAGGCCTTGAACACGCCTCCTTTGCATCTCCATCTAAGTGAGTCATTTTATTGGTGAAGCAGACTTCAGTTTCGTTGGAGAATAGTCGATAGTGGTCCTATTGAATGGACATGTAGCCTTCTCTTGACGGTTTAGCAGCTCATCTCACATCCTAGCTAAACTGATGGCTTCCTTCAAGGATTTTGGCTTAAACATCTGAATCCCATCTGCTATTTCAATTTTAAGACCTCCCATAAAGTTGCCTACCAATGCCTTTTGAGTCCACCCTTGTACCCAATTTCCCAACCGTTCGAACTCTTTTTGATAATCACGTAAGGAGCCCACCTGTGTAATCTTTGACAATGCTTCGTCAAAGTCTTCACATTCGGTAG
>NW_010729180.1:780538-790871 GCF_000365185.1 Nelumbo nucifera
CTAGTTTGGAAGAGAACAATTGTCGTCCCACTTCGGAGTTGTCTCGAGATTCTTCTCTCATGTTGCAAGAACGCCCGGTAGGAGAGTTTGCCTTAAATTCGAGGCTGTTGGCAGTCGATGCAGCACGGTTGGAGAGTAGAGCTTCCGATAATTTGTTGATGGCATCTTCCAACCGATGGAACTTATCAGCTACTCCCGCCTCCATACGACTAAAGCTATCTTGGAGTCCTCCAACTCCAGCCTCTAAACTCTCAATTCTCTCATTGTTTGTAGCCATGGTGCCTAGCTCTGATACCAATTGATAGGTCCCACTCAAAGCTAGAATGAAGAGACTATTCTGCTTAGGGTGAGAATAAAACCATAAGATTTTATTTAACTTCCAACTGCCGTCCCATGTTGGATGGGTGGTATTTAAATACAAGAAAATTCTCAACTTCCTTCCACTAACATAGCCACTGATTAAGGGATTAGCTTCTCTAGTAGTTAGCCTATCCCTAAGCCATAGGAACATAACTACTTACTTAACCACTAACAACTTGACATATTCTTAAGTAATAACTACTTAACCAAATTGACTACTTCCTAAGGCCAACACCTTGGCTTTATTGACCTATTCCTACGCACAGGTTACAAGGAAATAGAACAGAAATAAACTAACAAGAAAATAAAGAGAAAATGGAGGAAATCTACTGCTCTTCTCCCTACGCCACGTCACACACCTGCATGGGCCATGCATCTATCATGCAGTTGTGCCTACAGTTTCAACAAATCTAATTACCAGGAAAATCCCATTAAATATAGAACCATTAATATCATTGTAGAGTTTAGTTGAGCTTCGTGGCATTCTTCATTTCAAACTCGTACTACATGTGTTTTTTTATTGTTGAAAAATGAAATAGTAGGAGAGGAATAGGGGTGTTGATGAAGATTGAAGCCACTCCTTGGCTGTTAAGTTGGGGCGAGCTAGGGACGAAGATAAATAGTTATTTACCTTTTTAAATTCCAAAAAAATTATATTTTTGGAAATAACATTGCAAACTTCCCATTTTATTTTTTCGCACATGTGATTAGAGTGCCTATGCAAACTATAACATGTTTCAATTTGATTGGTAGTGCACCACGACACACACCAAATCGAGTGCATGAGATCCGAGCTCTATTTATATTAGACTTGTTCACTGCCCGAGCCAGGTTAGGGCTGGGCTTTGCCTCTACATTAATAGAATATGTTTAGGCCTGACCATCGGGCCTAGGTCTTGAGCCCAAGCTTGACCCTCATATAAAGCCCAAATTCTAGGCCTTAGCCCGAAGCCTAGCTAGAAATTTGGAAAAAAGAAAATTCCCATTTTAATTCAATTAAAAACTATTTTATTTATATTAAAAGACCTCAAAACCTAAAAACTAATGAAATATCTCATTATTACTTGAAGAAAGAGAAAAAAATAAAGAAAAAATATTATATACAAATGCCTTTTTATTATATAAAATATGTTTTTATTATATAATACATTATCAAGTTGGGGTCGGGCTCAAGATGGGCATTTTTGAGAAAGCCTGACCTGTAAAAAGGTCGGGCCTGTGGGCTTGAAATCATATCCAAGTATAAGGGCCTTGGAAACATCACAATGAGACACTTTAGCCAAGTAAAATAGTTGCCTACTAACAGGGGCCGTGCGATGCACGGGTTTTGTTAAAATAGTTTCAAGCAATAGAGCTAGGGGTGCAAGTTGGGTGTACCCAATTTAAACCCGACCTGATTTAATCAAAGCTTTTGCACAAATTGGGTTTGGGTTTTTTAACATTAAGATGGGCTAGAGCCAAAAAAAAAACTTAGGCCTAAACTAAACTTAGATTGGGCTTAGGTTGAGGCCTCGGGTCTGATTTGATGCAATTTAAGATATATGTATATATATATATATATATATATATATATATAGGCTGATAAGATATATATATATATATCTTATCAACCTATTCTATCTTGGAATTAAGCTACAAAGCTCAATATACCCAAGCCTAGCCTGAGCAAGGATGGCAATAGAGTGGGTTAGAGGTGGGTTTTGTAAATTCTAGACTTTACTCACCTAGCGGGTTAGATTTTGTGAATCCAAACCCTCCCCACACATGAAAATGCAAAACTGTCCCTGTATTCAAGGGTAGGGGTGGGTTGGGTTTAAAACCCGCATATAATTTCCTATTATTTCTTGTTATATAAAAGCAATAAATAAGTAAAATAACATAAATAAACAACAAAATTTTCAATTATTTGATTAAGATGTAAAAGAACACATAAATCATCAATTATCCTTTACATCTAATTCAAAATATTATTAAATTCAACACCTAATACATAAAGCTTATATGCTTTCTAACAATATGAGGTTTAGGGTGTTAGGTTTAGCCTAATATAGTACCCTACCCATAACGTATGGGTTGTAAAATCCCAAAACCTAATTTGCCCCAAAACCCATCATTCAAACGAAAAAACCTACCACACCAAGGTGGGAAGGAGTGGTAAACTTAGGCTTAACCTTGAATTAGACCAAGCTTGAGCTTGAGGTTTGAGACTTAGGATTGGATTGACCCTCAACCTGACCCAACCCACTCAAGTTGCACCTAGCAGGGACTCGTGCAATGCACAGGCCTTGTTAAGCGAAAGCTAAACAATAAAAGCACATAAGAATAGACAATTGTTTTATATTTTAACCTTTTAAATAATTAATAATTGCTTATATTTTACATACTACTTTTAATATTTTTTACAATACAAAAATAACAATAATTAATTTCAGGTAGGTTGTTCATTAAACCGGTGAAACCGACCAACACAATCCAACTCGACTTGAGTTGGTTAGTTTTCTAGTATTTCTGGTGGGTTTCGGTTCAACAATTTCCCAACCTATCCAGGTTGGGTAAATTTCGGTTTGGCCATTTGTAAATTGACAAAAACCAAACTGACTCGTCTACTATATATATAGGTATAATTTTTAATATGGAAAAGTGGGGAAATTCTCATATTCCTTAGTCTAAAATATTTTAAACTGTAAATTGTAAAATTTTTAATTTATTTTTTTGATAAATATCACTATAATTTTTAAATTTAATTTTTTAAGTTTAAATCCTTTGAACCAACCAATCAAACCGAAAATTGACCCAAACCAATATAACCCAAGTTGGTTGGTTGGTTTCGGGTGACCAACTCCCCAACTTGACTAGTCAATTTGGTGGGTCAAACAACCTATAACTGAATTGAACCAACCCGTGAACACTCCTAGTTTTAGCTAAACTAATAGTTTAATCTCTAATAAATAAAAATAGTATAATCACCAATA
This sequence comes from Nelumbo nucifera, assembly GCF_000365185.1. Next base: position 783,871 of record NW_010729180.1, read on the forward strand.
ATTATTGAAAATTTTTTATTAAATAACAAAACAAAAATATATTTATACATAATTATTGAAAATATATTTCACAAAAATACAATAAATAATTATTGATGTAGGTGCATCTGGCCTTGCCCAATAGCGGGCCTGCTCGTGTCACACAACAATGCTCAGAGCGGGTCCAATCAGGGCATGCCTGGAATAGAACTTGGCATGGATTCTAGAACCAATGGCACGACCATGCTTGGCGACCTCATATGACCATGTCCCCTGTGTATGGACCGCATTCGGACCATTCGAGCCCACCTACCTCCAGGCAACCTTAAGTATAAATAGGGGGCAACCCTCTCACGGTAAAGGACTGGAACTTAGAATCAAGAAAAAGAACTTGAGAACTCTTAGTCTCCTTTGTGGCCTCGTTTGAGTGTTCACACCTCAGGCCTTGTCCACCTTGTGCCGCACTTGAACTAACTTGACCGTCGGATTCTCCGCCTCGGGTACCAACCTGGAGCCTCTAATGTCTCTCCTCTTTGATCCTCACAGGACTGGCCTACCAGCCCTCGTCCACTCTAGGCCTCAGACAACTAAGCTATGCCTTGGCTCGGAAGTGAATTGATAGTGTTGCCCTCAACCTATTTCGACTCGCAACAATTACTAAGAATACAATAAATATAAAATTTAGTATATATAAATATAGATAAAGATTTTAAAATTATTATTATTAAATATCAATTTTCTAAAAGTTATTTTCTAGAATTATTCATTGATATAGCAATTATTATTATATTTTTAATATCTATTAAAATATTTGTTTGAAAGTTCTTACCTATTTTTGTTATTTAAAAGCTTAAATACCTCTAAATTATTTAATCTTCTTTCCAATATTTCAATGATATTTAAAAATTAAATTATTTATATTTATATTCTTATTATCAAATATTATTAAGTCTATTATTTTCTTTATTTAATATATTTTATTTGTTTTTAAATAATATTAAAATATGATTTGGTTATTAAATTTTTTAATATGTAAATATGTAATATTAGTTATTTACAATATTATTTATCTATTTAAATAATATCATTATTTAGTTATTTCAATATTACTAATTTATTGAATTTCATAATCCATGAAATTATAAGTTATACTATTATTACATAATTTTGTTATTAATTTTATAAAATATAAAATTATTAGTAATTCAAATATTATGAAATCTATTATAATGATTTTGTACTTTTAATAAAACTTTTAAGTTTATTACATAATTTCGTTATTTTAACTATTTGATGTTTAGTTATGTTAAATATTTTATTATTGAAAATAGTTAATTATTTAAATATTTAAATAAAGTGTAAAATATTTAAAATTTTTCAATATTTAAATTTTATTTATTTTAATGTTATTACGTAATACAAAATATTTTGTTATATAATATTTAACTATTTTTAATAAGTTTTTTATTTATAATATTTAGTTATTGAAAATTTTAAAGAATATCGTTTTAATTTTAAATTTTATTATTTGAGTAATATTTAAATTGAATAATTCATAATAGGAATTATAGATAATTTAGGAGACAAATAGGAATTATAAATAATTTTGGAGAAAGTGGGGGATAGTGGCGTCACTTGGCTGGATTAGATTAGATTTTGGTAGAGAGAGATTTTAGGAATAATTTTAGGAAGGGATATCGAAAGGGATAAACATAGAGGAAAGAGGGATTGGCCAGGCATGTTGAGATGTCAAAATGAGAGAGGGAGAAAGGAGTGATGAGTTGGCTTCATGAGGGAGCAAGGAAGGCTTAAATGAAGAGGGGTTTAGAGTTCTCAGTTGGGGTAAGGGAGAAAGCTTAGGCCATGACGTGGCATGCTTCTACTTTAGTATATACTAGTTGGAACTTGTGCGATGCATGAGATTTTTTAATTGAATTACAAATTAGAGTTAATGGGCTTTTAAAGAGCCCTAGATTCTTATAAACACCTTATCACAAAATTTCATCACAAATATCTGAAGGGATGAGAGATCCATCGTATGGATGCCCAAAACTTGCGGAATAAGGTGGGCGAATTTCAAAAAAAAATTCTCTCCCTTCAATTGGGAATTTCATTCCCTATTTAGAAAATCATATTCTCAATGATCAATCTTGAACCATAAACTGAACCAAATCTGAACAAAAGCAGTAGGAGAGGATTATACCTGATACGGAGAAATAATATCTCTCAACGAAGGTGTTCACGCCCAATGAAGGATCCAAAGACTGCTTCCACTGAAGATGGCACAGTATAGGATGGAGCAGAATCAGCAGTGTTCTCTCCAAGAACCTAGTGGGTCTGCTACATTTTCCGCTGATGCTACCTTCTGAATTAGGACGTCCCCTCTACCAACAATCTCCCACAGTACGTGGTACTTCCTCTCGATGTGCTTTGACTTCGAGTGGGCTCATGGCTCCTTAGCCTGAGCAATGGCTCTATTGTTGTCACACAACAACGGAATGGGTGATGTGCTGGATGGAACTACTCCCAACTTGTGAGCAAACGTCTTCATCCACACGGCTTCTTTGGCAGCCTCGCTTGCGGCAATGTATTTGGCTTCAGTCATGGAGTCTACAATGGACCCCTGTTTGCTGTTTTTCCAGCAAACAACACACGATCCTATCATGAAAACATATCCAGATGTAGATTTTCTATCATCTGGATCCGACTGGAAATCGGCATCAGTATACCCCTGGATCTGTAGTGAGCTACCATCGAATACCAAACAAAACTCTTTTGTCCATCGAAGGTACTTAAGTATGTTTTTCACAGCGGTCCAGTGCTCCTGCCCTAGGTTGGCTTGGAATCTGCTTACCACACTCACTGCCTGCGCAATGTTAGGACGAGTGCACAACATGGCATACATGATGCTCCCTATGGCAGAGGCATAGGGAACATCCTTCATGCCCTCAATCTCCTCAGAGGTCTTAGGAGACATATTCTTGGAGAGAGTGACTCCATGCCTGAAATGAACATTTCCTTTCTTGGAGTTCTCCATGCTGTATCTTTTGACTATTTTGTTAATGTAAGTAGATTGGGATAATTCTATTATCCACTTCGATCTATCTCTATAGAGTCGAAGACCCATTATATAGGAGGCTTCTCCAAAATCTTTCATGGAGAATTGCTGTGAAAGTCATACTTTCACTGTATTTAACATTCCTACATCATTCCCAATGAGTAGAATGTCATCTACATACAGAACCAAGAAAGTAACCTTATCCCCACTGGACTTCCTGTAAACACAAGGCTCATTCGGATTCTTCTTGAAGTCAAACGATTTGACAGCAGAGTCAAAACGGATGTTCCAACTCCTAGAATCTTGCTTAAGTCCATAAATGGATCTATGAAGTTTACATACCATGTGTTCATGATCTGCAACAATGAAGCATTGCGGCTGTTGCATACGGATATCTTCAGTAAGATCTCCATTCAGGAATGCAGTTTTGACATCCATTTGCCAAATCTCATAGTTATGGTATGTTGCTACAGCTAGCAGGATCCTAATGGATTTAAGCATGGCCACAAGCGAAAATGTTTCCTCATAATCGATGCCCTCTTTCTGAGTGTACCCTTTTGCCACTAGACAAGCTTTGAAGGTCTCAACCCTACCATCGGGGCCCTTCTTCCTCTTGTAAATCCATTTGCAACCAATTGCTTTTACCCCGAAGGGCGGATCTACTAGAGTCCAGACTCCATTGGTCTCCATTAAGTCCATCTCAGCTCTCATGGCCTCCACCCACTTCTGGGAATATATGTCCAAGATAGCTTCTGCGTAAGTCACAGGATCCTTCTCACTATTCAAGGTTTCCACCAGGTAACTATCCTGGCCATAACCATAATGGACTGGTGGCCTGGATACCCGAGTGGATCTTCTAGGTTGGTCACTACCTGGAACTTGTGGGATATCTCCCACTGCTCCCGAGCTCTCATCATCAAGAACTACTTCTTAACGATGGGTGTCCAGGATGTAATCAGTTTTCAAGAATTGTGCATTTTGGCTGCAGAACACCTTCTGCTCACTTGGGTCATAGAATAGGTAACCCACAAAGCCTTTTGGGTAGCCTACAAATAGGCAACGGCTGGTCTTAGATTCCAACTTGTTTGCACTCGTTCTTTTAACGTGTGCTGGACAACTCCAAATCTTCAAGTGTCAAACACTTGGTTTCTTTCCGGTCCAAAGTTCATATGGAGTGTTCATAACCGATTTGGTTGGAACCTGATTCAACACGTAAATCACAGTCTTTAATGCGTAACCCCAAAAGGAAGTGGGTAACTTTAAGTGTATGAGAAGTGACTGGACCATATCTATAAGGTCCTATTCCTCATCTCTGAAACACCATTAAGTTGTGGTGTAGCAGGAGGAGCCAATTGTGATACTATCTCATTGTCCTTTAAGTAGTCCCTGAATTCGTCAGAGAGATACTCGCCACCTCGATCTGATCGAAGGGCTTTAATTTCTCTCCATAATTGTTTCTCGACCTCTTGTTTGAACTCTTTGAACTTTTCAAAGGATTCAGACTTATGTCTCATTAAGTACACGTAACCATATCGTGAGAAATCATCAGTGAAGGTGATGAAATACACGTTTTAATTTCGTGTCCTAACACTCAGGGAACCACATACATCAGTATGTATAAGGTCAATTGTGCCTATACATCTTTCAGGCTTACCGTTAAATGGTTGTTTCATCATCTTGCCTTGTAGGCAAGGCTCACGGGTGGGAAGATCTTCAACAGTTAGAAAATCCAAAGGACCATCCTTTACCAACCTTGTGATTCGGTCAACACCRATATGRYCAAGTCGGTAATGCCACAGGCACGTGGGATTAACTGTATCACAAACTCTTTTCTTGGAGATCTCAACCGACGTAGTTTCGGTTATGTTAGTTTCTAGAGAAGGATGTAGAACATAGAGACCGTTCTCTAGTTCCCCGTATGCGATGAATCTGTTGTTTCTTTTAATAGTAATCGTATTACTAAAGAAGGTAGAATAACCATCCGCACAAAGTTTTGAGACAGAAATCAAATTTCTTCTTAAATTTTGTACATAAAGACAATCTTTCAGTACAATAGTTCATTCTCTAAAAACTAACTCCACAGTTCCAATGGCCACGACTGCAACACTTGCAGAAGTCCCCAAGTAGAGCCTAACTTCTCTTTCACTCAGCCTTCTGCTTACCTTCAACCCCTGCAGTGAGTTACACGCATGAGTTAAAGCACTAGAGTCAATACACTAGGACGCAGAAGCTACCAATAAATTGATTTCTATAACACAAGATTCGAAATTACCTTTCTTGGATTCTAGGTAGGTAGGACAGTTCCTTTTCCAGTGGCCAGTCTTCTTGCAGAAGTGACAGGCATCCGATGCTTTGTCTTTCTTCTACTTCTTGCCCTTAGTGGCTTTCTTCTAAGGCTTCTTTTCCTTCCTCTTTCTCTTGCCTGTCTTGCTAGCTTCAACAAGCATAGCTACAGGCTCATCCTTTTTAATCAGTTCTTCWGCTYKTTGCAACATATTGCTGAGCTCTTGTAAGCTGACATTCACCTTGTTCATGTAATAGTTCATGATGAACAGATTAAAGGAAGGAGACAAAGAATTAAGGATAACGTTTATTTGGGTCGCAAGGTCCAGCCCGGATCCAAGAGCTTCAAGCTCATTGATGTAGCCCATCATCCGAAGACAATGGTCCTGAACTTGTTGCCCTTTGGACATTTGAGCGGTCATGAACTGTTTCAAGACCTTTTGTCGAATAGAAAGATTCTGCTCTTCATACATCATCTTGAGACTGTCCAATATATCCTTGGCAAGTTCGATCTGATTGAACTGCCTCTGTATTGGATTGTCTAAGGAGGCAATGATGTAACACCAAGCAAGGGAGTTTTTCTCCTCCCAGTCCTAATAGTCTCTCCTTCGGGCCTCAGAAGCCCTATCACCCGGATGCTCCGGGGCAGGATTTTTAGCCACTTTGTCTAACTTTTCAGATGTTAGGATCAGCATAAGTTTCCTATACCAGTTGGCATAGTTTGGGCCCTTCAACTTGTTGTCATCAAGAATCTTTGCAAATTGTTTGTTTGCCATTTTCTGATAAAAAAACAAACATCAGTCCACAACCTAATTTGATTCATGTTCATTATATAGATATGGATTTTAATTTACGTTCCATTCCCATTTATTCATCTCTGAGATTTCCCTCCTATCTTAGTGACAGAGACTACGAGTTGTCTCTGGAAATGTGGGAAATCCCATAGTGTGCATGAAGCCAACTGTTTTAGCTGCATAACCCCACCACCTTTCTGTGAAGGATTATATCCACTCATCATATGAGTTTTCCCTTTGGCCTCTGTCAAACAAGGTTCAGAGCTGTTTTCAGGTAAACCTTTATGCGTAGTGAGTGTTTACCCATCATATCCGTGAACGCCAAGGTACTATGAGAGAATTCCCATTTTCTAGTGCGTTTCCTCATTACTGAATGACCCATCCTCATGCTAATGATGAAAGGCCTTTAGAGAGTTCATCATATGAATCTCCCTATCACTTGCACTCATATTAGCTGGAGGGAACAGTAAATTACGCCCTAGTTTGTTCTAGGTTAAACCAAAGTGGCTCCCACTGACTTTCATAAAGCTAGATTTTGGTGGTCCTAAATCGGCTAGGGTTCCGCATGTAACCTCTCCATGGGGTGTGGGGCCCACCACTGAGGGAGGTCATCCAATGACCAGCAGGGACACCATGGCAATGATGTGCATTCATCCATGGTGTGCACAAGAGCCACTATCGATTCAGCATGGGCCAAGCACTTATGGCTCATGTACGTAGCACATCTTACATCCATACATCACATGCAAGGATAAATTGATCCAATCAATTAAATATCTGTAAAGCCCATTTTTAATCCATAATATTAACCATTAATATTATCTAGGTATATGGGCTAAGTTATGGTTGATCAGTTCGGCCCATATAGCTTTATCCGCGAAATGGGC
>NW_010729180.1:793402-830678 GCF_000365185.1 Nelumbo nucifera
TCAGGACAGGTCTCCCCAGACCGACCCACTGGCTGTGAACATTCTAAACTAACACGAGTCTCATTATGTGTTCAGTTTAAGGGTATTACACAGAAACATACCAAAGGAACATGAATCAAATATGTATTTTATTCATTTACAATAAACTCATAATGTACATCATTCTGATAGAAGCTAAGGGCATATAAAAACTGTCTAACAATATCCCCCATTTAACCCTTCATCACATTATTTCATTGGCCAAGATATCCATTTCTTAAATGCCCTTGGTCATACCACTTATGGACTAATCAAACTCCACCAAATGATCCAAGAGACCAATACCTCTAGAAACCTCATTGTCAGCACTTGATTTTTGCTCAATTTTTCCTAAAAATCTGAATTTACCCCAAACACCAGATCAAACCATTCCAATCCTTCTGAATACCTAAAAATCCCTAAACATCATCATTAGACCTAGGACTCCATAAAATATCTACCCCCAAAATTTTAACCCAAGATTTCCCTTTATTTATTCTTTCATTAAACCAAGATTCCCTTTCGAGCCCTCTTATTAGCCTGAAGCACCCACAACCTAAATCTCCTTGATCCTTTCACCTCTGAATCTATTAGACCATACAATTGAACCTTAGACACACCAAAAGCATCATTGAACAAATATTCCATTTTAGATGCTCTCATTGACCCAAATTTCCATGATTTTGGCCCTCCAAAATCAATAAGATGTTTCCATAAGATCCTAGACACACTAAAAGCCCTACCAACAAAAACTCAACCCAAAATACCTTTATTTGCCTCTTCATTAAACCAAGATTTCATTTTAAAGCTTCACATTGATTGAATTAAGTCCTTTCTGAATTTGCCTAATTTCAACATAATTGGGAAAACTTGACCCTACTAATCAATATAATGTTCGAAAACACCACTCTACCAAATCTCAATAAAAAATTCCCTCATTTTCCCCTCCATCACACTAAGATTCTATTTCAAAGTTAATAAATTAACTAAATCACTTTTCCTCTAGATTTGCCTAATTTGAGCCTATTTAGGCCAATCTGACCCTACCAATTGATTCATAATGCCTAAAAACCTAACCCTATCAAATCCATCTCCACCCTTCACTTTTTTACCCCAAAATACCCCCCATTAGATTAGAATTTTGTTTTGGCCTCCTTAAACCTAAATTGACTAAAATACCCCCAAACTTACCAAAATAACAAAAGTAACTAAAATAAATAAATATCTTAATTAATTATGGTATTTTTATGATATTTCTGTCATTAATTATGGTATTTATTTAATTATTTAATTAGTAAACAATGTTCATAAAAATACTATTAATTAATTAAAGGTATTTTGATATAATTAATTAGTTATTCATTAATTAATAATATTTTTATTAATTATGGTGTTTATTTAATTATTTAACAATATTAGTTGTATTTTTTGTAACAATAATTTTTATTAATTATGGTATTTAACTAAATAAATATTGTTAATTAATTAAATATCGTAAGATAATGTTAGTTAATATTGATAATTAATTAAATAAATTAAATAATTCATTATGAGAGAGAGAGAAGGGAGTCTCCTATACATACATACATACATACATACATACATACATACATACATATATATATACATATATATATATATATATATATTCATTTATTGTAGATGAATAAAAGTACATAATTGATACATGGTATATTTGGTGTTTTTCTCGGTAATTACCCTTAAACTGGACACTTATGAGACTCATGTTAGTTTAGAATGTTCTCAGCCATTGGATAGACTTGGGAAAGTTTATCTTGCCAAAGCTGACACTAATGTATTGCCAAATAGGTTGGGGTAGTTTGTCTTAGCTGTCAGGGTTAGACCCGAAGCACATGTAGTGTGTGTTTGTTTAAAACACTGAATCCAAACCATTTTCTAGTTATGCCCTGGACCTTGGAGACTTGTGGGCAAAACTAGAAAATTATATCTAATCCCTAGACTCAATTATGGTGCTGCATTGGGTGTCGGATTGGGTTATATTTGATATGCCAATCAGTGGGATCCTTTGAGAGTCAAAACCTGGGTATGTTGGGAAAATCTGAGAATTCACTCGAGTGGGTGATCATAGTGACAAGATAAATTCCTTTGTTAGACAAAGTGAATGATCGGGATTGCACTCTCTCTGATGGAAACCAAAACTACCGGTAGTTGATCTCAAACTTGCTTGAGATTTGTTTTACAAAATATATATATATATATATATATATGTTATGTTTTGAGAAAAAAGTTTGCAAAAGGTTTTAATTCCTAGGATCCATCCGAGTAGAGAGTGCAACACTGCACCTTGCAACCGAGGGAGAGGTCCTCCCTTGTAGGACAATGTTTGATCTTTAAGGGCTGAGAGGTTAATTGTAAGACCATTTAGGGCTATTATACCTAATGGGCTAATCTCACTTAAGACCATTGTCCTTGGGCCTTCATAGGATGGTTGGACTCAAGGACCATTTACTATAAATGTTGTGCCCATTAAGAGCCCATACTGATGGACTCAATGGTTCATTGTGCTTAGTAGTGAAATCAGCCAAGCTTTGTCATAGAAACTAGGTTGAACCTATATGGGTTTATGTGAGGTCATTGTTGGGGTCCCAAGCCATACAAAGAGAGCCAAATTGGCTAGCAACTAAAATGGTACATAAGCCACTTGCTTAATGGGCCTAAAGCCCATAATTGACTTGGGCGAATATGGGTATGGATATGGGCTTACATCAGCAATGGGACAAGAGGATAACTCTTATCCACTTAAAGAGTCCAAATCCAAGTAAAGATTTGGATTAGGAAGCTCCTAATTGGATTAGGAGAAGCTGATATTTAAGGCTTATAAATAGAAGAGGGCGAACTACTCCAGAGATCAACTTTCTATTCTTAGTTTACCCCCTCTGTTCTTTTCGCCTAGACCCAATTCGTTCTCTAGTTCTTGGGCCGATAGAGATTAGTTCCCACTTCTGTTTTTGCAAGAAAAATCAGATCAACTTTGTGCTCATTTCCCTTGCTCGATCCAAGCTGTTGGATTGCAGTTCTTGCTAAAGGACTGCGTTGCTGAATCGTCTTCACCCTAAGTTGCGCCATTTTCAGTGGAAGCTGGTTTTGGTACCCACTTTGGGCATGGATAGCCACTTTAGGAGCTACTCGTGTGGAATCCATATTAGGTATTCTTCTCCATTTCTTTTGGTTTTAGATCTAGTTCGGTTCGGTGCAAGAATGATCCTTGAAAAATGAAGTTTTTTCTAAAGCTGGGAATACAATTCCTGAAAGGGTAAGAGAATTTTTTTGAAATTTCGCCCTACCATCCAACATGGTTTGGTCATCTATATGATGGATTTCCCCTTCCTTCAATACATACATACATACATACATACATACATACATACATACATTAATAATTGCAATTATTATTCTATTTTTTAATACCTCTAAATTATTTAATTTATTTTTCATTATTTCAATAATATTTAAAAAAATTTAAATTATTTATATTTTATATTCTTATTATCAATTATTATTAAACTTATTATAATTAATTTTGTGTTTTTGATAACATTTTTAAGGTTATTACATAATTTCTTTATTTAATCTATTTTACTTTTTTACATAATATTGAAAATATGATTTAGTTATTATTTTTTAATATTTAAAATATTTAAAAATAGTTATTCAAAATATTCTTAATCTATTTAAATAATATTACTATTTAGTTATTTCAATGTTACTTATTTATTGAATTTAATAATCCATAAAATTATAACTTATACTATCATTACATAATTTTTTATTGATTTTGTTAAATATAAAATTATTACTAATTCAACTATTAATGAAATCTATTATAATGATTTTTTACTTTTATTAAAATTTTAAAGTTTATTACATAATTTTGTTATTTTAACTATTTAAAATTTTGTTATTTAGTTATTTTAACTATTTAAAGTTTAGTTATTTTAAATATTTAAATTTTTTATTCAAAATGTATTACATAATTTCGTTATTTGAAAATTTTCATTATTGAGATTTTATTTATTTTAAATCTATTACATAATATTAAATGTTTTTGTATATTATATTTTTAATATTTTGTTATTTATAATATTTAGTTATTGAAAATTTTAAATAATATTTTTTAATATTTAATTATTATTATTTGAATAATATTTAAATAGAATAAATCTTAAAATTATAATTTGTATTGTTCGTGCACAATTTCGTTATGAATTTCATAAAGGTATAAATTTATTAATAATATGAATATTATTAAATCTATGATATTTTTTGTGTTTTTTATAAATATTTTAAAGTTATTACCTAATTTTATTATAATATTTAAATAATTATTAAATGTTTTAATTAACTTTCTTTTGATACATATAGATGAAAAGTAGGGAAGAGGATAAGTAGGAATTATGGATAATTTATGAGAGAAACTCTACTAAATTAGAGATGATTTAGGAGATAAATAGGAATTATAGATAATTTAGAAGAAATTGTGGGATAATGATGCCACCTATCTAGATTATATTAGATTTTGGTAGAGAGAGATTTTAGGAATAGTTTTTGGATGGGATATCCAAAGGGATAAACATAGAGGAAAGAGGGGTGCGCTAGGCATGATGAGGTGTCATTATGAGAGAGGGAGAAGGGAGTGATGATGTGGCTTCATGAGGGAGCAAGGAAGGCTAAAACGAGAGGGGCTGAGAGTTCTCCATTGGGGTAATGGAGAAAGCTCATGCCATGATGTGGCATCATTCTACTTTAGTGTGTATACACACACACACACACACACACACATACACACACACACACACACTCACACACTAGTGGGGCCCCATCCGGTGCACAGGCTTTGTTAGACAAATCTCAAATTAAAGGATCCTTATGACATTTTCAATTGGGCAAAGCGAAATTGATTCCAACTTTAACATTAATTTAGGTTTATGTTTTGCCATATCAACTTGTATTAATTTTTCTTTTAATGTTTATTAATTTTTATTATGGTTAAATAAATTATTATTTTTTGTTCTTCTAAATCGTGCTTAAATGAATTTTATTTATTGTTAGATAAATTTGTTTTGATTTTTAAACTTTTATTACATTTTATTGATTTTCATTGATTTTAAATGGAATTTAAATATAGGTTCACCATACAAATAATCTTTTCAAATTAAATGACTAATTTTAAAGATCTAATGAAATAGTACAAATATATGCTTATTAATACTTGTTAATTTGGGCATGCAAGATTAGGGGCTATAAACAAGTCAAATTTGTATCAGATTCAACAAAATCTAAGTCTAATTCGATTATTAAAAACTTGTATCTAAATGTGATAGGATTTATAATTATGTGAATTTTATATACTAAGATCAAGAAATATTCTAATATAATCAGATTTTGATTTTTAGTAGATAGAATGAAGTCAAATCTAAATCTAATCCAATTATGTAAATACATGATCCAAATTTTTTTGCAACACAAAAATAACAATAATTAGTTTCAGTTAGGATAGTTCATCAAACTAATGAAACCGATGAAACCAACCAACTTGGCCTAACTTGACTTGAGTTGGTCGGTTTTCTATTACTTTCTAGTCAGGTTTAGTTGAGCAATTTCCCAACCTGACCAGGTCATGTCAATTTTGGTTTGGCCATTTGTAAACCAACCAAATTTGAATCGACCTAACCATATATATATACATATATTAAATATAATTTTTAATACGAAAAGTAGAAAAACTTCAATATTTCTTAGTCTATATTTTATATTATAAATTTAAATTATTTATTTATTTTTTAATAATACTATTGTAATATTTTAAATTAAAAATTAATTTTTAAGTTTAACTTTTGAGTCTATTGACCAAATTGATACAACTCGAGTTGTCCAATTTTTACTAATGGTTAGTCGGTTTCGGGTAGACCTGTACATGCGTAGACCTAGGCCAGGCTTTTCCTCTTTATAAACAAAAAATGTCCAGGCCTAAGCCCAAGCTTGAAGCCCAATCTAGACAAATATTTTATATTATATTAATTATACATTATTAATAATAAATTATATATTTTATAATATTCCATATATTATAAAGCCCGATGTTTAAAGCCCGAGCATGAGCATGTGGGCTTAAAATGTTGTCCAAGCCCAATTTAGAATCGGTTGAGCAAGGCCAACCCATTGGGCCACCTGACCAATGAACATTTAGTTTCTGGTGACCAACTCCCTAACCCAACCAAGTTGGTTTAGTTGGCCAAACAACTTTCAATCGATCCGAAAGGACCCCTGAACACTCCTAATTTTAGCTAAATTAATAGTCTAGTCTCTAATAAATTGCAATAGTTTAATCTCCAATAGTTATTGAGAATTTATAGCAAAAATAAATAACTATTGAAAATAAATTTATAATGAAAATACAACAAATGACTAATAAATATACAATGAATACAATAATTATGAAAATACAATAAATAATAAAAACATATTAAATTAGTTAATATATAGTGTAGTATCCAATAATATATAGTTTAATCTCTAATAAATATTAATCAATAAAATGTAACAAAAAAATAATAAATCCAATAAGTATAATAAATTAAATTTAAAATTTAATTAATAATAATATTTTAATCTCCAATATTATTAAAAATTTTCTGTTAAAAAATAGAAACAAAAATATATTTATACATAATTATTAAAAATATATTTATCACAAAATATTAAATAATTGCTAAAAATACATTAAATAATTATTGAAGATATATCCCATTGTGAGTTGACATACGTGAAACCTAATTCCTTTATAATATATATAAATAGATCCTATGAACCAGCTGTAAAGAGTGATTTATTCACTTCTCATATTCATGAGAAGGCATGGTTTTCAAAACCGGACCGGACCGGAAAAAACAGGAACCGGTCAGGTGATCGGTTCCGTTTTCCCCCAAAACCGGATTTCCTCCCAAAACCATTGATTTTGGTCAGCGAACCGCTGGACCGGACGGCTAACTGTTTGAACCGTTTGAACGGTTTTGGCCGTTTTTATTTTTTTGAAAATTTTTTATTTTTTTGTCAAAACAAGCCAAACATTCAGTTCGAACGATCGAACCATTCAACCTGATAACCAGACCCCTGACCGGTTCAGTCACCGGGTTGGTTTTAAAAACCATGTGAGAAGGAATGAATGTACGACGCAGTGTTAGTATTATAACTATGTAATATCATTAGCAGTTAAGAATTCAATTAAAGTTTTTTTTGTCAAAATTTCAAAATAAATTATTTTATTTCTTCTTGATGGGATCAGATCACTTTTTGAACTTCATCACTTCTATTACAATAAGTTAACATTTGTTTAGTAATATTAAATTTTTATCGATAATATATAGCATCAAGCCATCAACTTAATTGTGAAGATTTGTTTTTTAATATTTCAATTTATATTAATTTGGTACAAGTATCTAATCTTAAACACTTTTTTTTTCAAAATAAGAAAAAAAAAACACTTTGTTTTTCCAAATTTCAACATAGGAGAGGTCGATAAAGTTTTCTGAGAACTTAGGGGAGCCGGTGAAATTGTGACAGAAACTTCCTATCATGCCACGTGGTAAATTTGAATCCACAGGTTAAGCAATGCGGTATCCCATCAAATGTTCTAAGTCATCATAAAAGGGGCCAACCACTTTAGTCAATGGTTGAGAGTGTGACATTGATAGAGCAACCTTTATTGACATAATATGGGTGGGTTTTGTCTTGACCCTCAAATCCATCAATCATTCACTACCTTCTTAGAGTGAAGATAAAGTAGGGCATTGCTTTACAGACAAAATCATTCGAGTGCAACCATTCAAAGAAGCTCCATCATGACTTCATGACAGTGGCCTTCACAATAAACAAAAGAGAAAATTAGGGTTTTTGCATGCCCTGTTGTCTGTAGAGATTAACCTCCCCTAGCCTCGCCTGAATTGCACGTTGTCTTGACCAATGGAGGACATTAGCATTGGTTGGAGGTGGGTTGGGTTTAAACTTCTTTAATGAATTGAAGGAGAGAGAGAGAGGAATCTAGAATGCCAGGACACAAGCTTGAAAGTGTCGAGTCCTTCCAAATTCAAAAGGTTTTCACAAGTTGGAAAAGTTGCAACAAGGGAAAATAGATTATAGACGCTCTTTACATTGTGGAGACCCTAATCATAGAAGATGAGCAAATATTCTGCAAACATTGCTCTTAAAAGAACTTGTTTAATGCCAGAAGGTTCAGATGGTTTCTCTTTGTTATGTTTTTTCTTGTGTATAATAATAACTTTGATATTCTCTTTTTCTTTTTCTGTGGTGGTGGCATCCAGGCTGATGGTGGTGGTAGTTGTCCTACGTGATGAATAAAACATTTTTGTTTTCGTTCCATCTTCACACAAATTATGAGCTACTAACGTAACGCCCAATAGTGCTTTAATTGGATAAGAGAGAATAAGAGTGCAACATATTTTGGAAATAAGACGCATCTCCTATATATTTGACTAATTAATTACATTAATATTATATAATAGAAGAACCAGTTGCCTAAGAGTGACATTTTGTGAATGTATGTGAATTAGGAAGATTCACATACTATCTTCAAAATTCATATTTCTAGGGTTAAGGAAAAAAAATAAAATAATTGAAATGGGTAGGTTTTCCTCTCCTTAAAGCCTTAATGATAGCCTTAATGCCCACTTCCTAAGGACTCCTTAACATAGATTATGCATATATAGTATCATGGACATATATATATATATTAGAGAGAGAGAGAGAGTTGGGATATGTGAATACGTGAATCTAAGGTGGGAAAGAAATAAGAGATGCAAAAGAGTAATGCAGGAGCTAGGATTGATTGACCACTTGATAACTTAAGTTTTAGGATTAAAAGTTGTTAGAGAATAAAACCTATTTAAAGACATCACTTAATAGCTTAAACTTTTAGGTTGAATGATTCATTGAGATGGTATCAGAGCCATTTTGACTAAGTGGTCTAGTGTTTATTTTTCATCAACCCCATTATAATTAATTAAGTTTCAGTACAAGGCCTTTACTTTGAGAAAAGTGATGTTCAACTCCTACGTGTAAGCCTTCTACAAAGAATGCATACGCGATAAATAGGCTGAAGCTGTTTATCCAAAAAGAATCCATATTCTTTGTTTTCTGTGTAACCTAGAAAAGAATCCATCTTTGTCTATATATAAATGAAACTTATGAAACATCACGTCCTCTTTTCTTAAAGTGAACAAGTGTGGCTACTGCTGAAACTGATAACTCATTACTTGATATATATTCTGAACTCATTCTCCCTTATCATATTAACCTTCAACCTCTATGGGACGCATAATTTTCTGACTTTATTGATTGGGGAATGGGGAGGTCTATCTCAACCACCAGCAACCACATATGTCAACTCTCTCATATCACCTCAGAATGTATGTCATCATATTATATATCCACACGGCTCAAACATATATAGAGTCGGTGTCATGCATCCTCATCGGACAGACCACTGTGTGCATAGCCTGTATGTGCATTTCAATGTTGTCGCTGATCCCTACTCCAAATTTATTTCTCGATCCTCTTCGCTTAGGTTGGGATGGAAGCTAGTCAAACGCCCATTAATGGAAGAAGGAGCAAATGAATCCTACAGCCACAGTTGTATTGTATTAATTAATGTATTGCAAAGATCAAGATCACTCTCTAAAATACAATGAAGTTCTTGCATGGGGCAATTCAGATTCTACACAAAGTGAAGAATTATTGTAACGATGAATGTCACTTTTCCTATAATAATGTTATTTAAACAAACAATATAAACTTCCAAAATACAGGAATTATTTAGTGGTATTTTCTTCTCTGTAAAGAAAGGTATGTGCTAGCTCATTTCTTTCCATGGTCAAATCAGACTACAACTACATACATGTTCGATTCAACACTGGTCTAAGATGAAAAGATACAAGTTGGGTTCTTGGTAGATTCTTGGAATCAAATTGTGTTTGAGTGGAGAATTGACAGCCCAAATCTAGGTTGTCTAGACGTACTCAAGTGATTGGAGGTTAACTTAAGACTAAAAGACAAGAGGGGGGGGGGGGTGTTTGCTGGGTCAGGTTCAACAATTGTCGCCACCTCAATTTCTACTCTTCTTTATTTTCTCAGATTCAATTCATACGCGTTCCCACGCTACCAAAGTCACTGAACTTCTCATTCTCAATGAACTTAGACAGGTTGACTTGGATATTTCACCGAACATGTAGTCGACAACCAATCCGATGATAATTGGTTTTTGATATAGAATGCCAACGCATCACTGCCCAATTTAATTTTCCACTCTCGATCGTTTGAACTTTGAAACTTTGACTTAATTGATACCTTAGAGAGAGAGAGAGAGAGAGAGGTCAACTGGTTCTTTAAATGCCATGTTCTGGTTCACAATGTGACAGACGTAGCAGTTTGTTGAGATGATCAGCTTATCCTGATTGTTAATTTAAGCTATCTTAAAGTAAGTCTCTCCACAACACATGGCTCACGTCATACAGGACATCGAGATTCATTCCTCCATTGACAATAATAAGTTGGCATCCACAGACAATTAGACATGGCTGTTGATCCGGTTCATGGGATCGATGATTAAAACACGCCAAGTGCACTCTGGTTGAGACTTGAGGTGCAATAAGTCAAACCATTAATTGAACCCCATTTTTACAAAGCACTCTAATTTGTTTTGTCAATGATAATGCAATTAATTTGTTCCTCCTTATACCCTTTTCCTGATCATTCAATTTTAGGCGATTAAGGAAACTTTTGAATTTAATTAGCACTGAAACTCTTCCTAAACGAAGCCATTGCTGTTCGACTTGGGTATTCAGCAAGTAACAACTAATAAGTGATTCCTCTCCACTTTGTTTCATTGTTTTGCTTGTTATTATTCGGAGTTCTTCTTCTGCGTTGTGTGTTACAGGGATTTCTCTGCAAATTAAGTTTATCCAGTCATAATTGAGGGAGGTTGAGGATGGAGATCATCATGCCCAAAATGCATGAAGCAACATTTTTACTTTGTGCCACCTGATGTGATATTATGTACATGGATAGATGGGAATGGGATGTGTGGCTGGCTTGCAGTTGCAGAGAGGCCTAAGAGCTGCGTAAGTCAACCTACCCTCTCGCTTTTGTTTTATAGCCCAGAACCGGACGACTGTGATGTGAGTGTGAGTGTGAGCCGTGAGGTAGCATTTCATTGGGATTTGCTTTAATTTGCCAAGGTATATATATAGTGTGTGTGCACTCTGCAAGTTCAACGTGGCAACATGCATGAAATGATAAAAGAGCAATTATCACAGATTTGAAGTTCTCTCTGCTTCTGTTCTGCTTGGTGGTCAATGAAGATATGAATGACCCTAACTACTAAACTAGCTACTAGCTTAATTATATAGTCTTGTTCATCAAATCATCATCTCCTGTAAGCTCAACCTGAGCCTGAAACGTAACTGATCATCAGCTTGTTAGTTTGGTTAAACGAGCTATATATAGCTTGATTGGCCCAGCTTTGCTTAGATACCACCTATCATATTTCTGCATTCATCTGGCCAGCAGAAGCTCTTCACCAAGTAATGGGTCCTCTGGAGTCTTGACTGACCATCTACTAAATCATGCATCCTCATCAGCTCTACTCTGTACACCTTTTATTAGTATTTTCTACAAATAATTTTGGTTGTTGAAATCCATCAATGTTATATTTCGCTAAATGGAATCTTCCTGTAGCTACAAGAAGTTTCCATTTCAATTGTATGAGGCAAACGTGCCACCGATTCTCTCCCTCCCTCTTTTTTGTGAAAAAAGAAAATGAAAAACTTCATTTATTTCAAACTTCACAATATAGTCACAAACGACAATTTAAATTTTATGGGGCCTCTTGGTTAATTCATGAACAATAGGTATACTAAACCCGATTGATTGTTTGGTAAATAGAGCTGGCTAAAAAATAGGAATTTTCACTAAGTTGTTTGAAGCAAAATATTTGTGTTTACTTTCTTAGTTTAATTATATTTATTTTCCTATGCATTTCTTCCCTTAGAAAATGGATTCTTTATTTTCTTGCCTTTGATTAACATCATTTAATGTTCAATGTTTGTAATTGATTGGAACCCAAGAGTACATAAAAACAATATTTCAATGGTACTTGGTACAATGGATTAGTAATATTTTTGCTTTGTTGTTTCCTTTTTTAGCAACTTTAATATCACAATTTCATGGATTCATTTATAACTCAATTACTTTTCCAAGGTGGATGGACTTCATTGGTTTCAAGCTTATTGGTCTCTAATTTGATAGTGGTAATATTAGATATCAAATTTAATTATTTTTCTTTTTTGTATATATTTATATCAAATTTTCTTGTGGATGTTGTCCTTTTTAATATTCTGAAGTAACCTAGGTATGGGTTTTTTATTCATTGAATTTAGGAAAAATCCCCTCCATTACTTGGCCAGCCAAGAATTTAAGATTCAACTCTATTGTTAATATGAATTCTATAGGGGCTCTATTTTTTTTTTTTTTTTATGGAACTTTTGACTTTATGTTCAGCTCAATCTTAGTTGTAATGATGATGGCATCCTTGGTATTTTGTTACAATTTTAATGCATTTAGGTGGCGTTTGATAACATTTTTCAGACCTCTGAAGTTTGAAAACGTTACTTTTCAAACCTTAGAACTGTTTGGAAGTGCATCTGAATTTAGATCTGAAATGAATTTTCATATCTGAACTAATAAGACACAGACCAAGCTTTGAACGCGGTCAGATGCATTTCAAACCTGGCCAAAAGTCCAAAATACCCTTAAAACAAAACATATGTGTTTCTCGAGCACCATTCAACTTCTCCACTTGATGTAGTGGCAACCCAGCGGCGGCGAGCTTCCTCCTCTGGTGGACACTCTTCTTCTTCTTCTTCTTCTTCCTCCTCCTCCTCCTCTCTGGTCCTGTGGTAGTCTATTTTCGATCGTCGCTACAACTCTTAGTAGTGGTAATCTATTTTCTCCTCTTCAGCGGCAAGCTTCCTCCTCCTTTGACGGCGAGCTTCCTCCTCTGGCGGCAAGCTTCCTCCACCTCTTCTTCTTCCTTCGATAGTGAGCAACTCTCAGCAATGACGGTCATGTCTTTAGACACAATGATGCAACTCTTAGGCGTTTGATGTCTTGACCAACTTTCGACCCTCTCTCTCTCTCTCTTCTCCACTCCTGACCACTATCGTCGTCTCTGACCCATTCTCTGTATCTGCAACTAATGTAAAATAGAACATGTTACAACTGATGTAAAATTCATTATTAATTATTAAATATTTTAATAGTTTTTAAGATATTAATTTTGCTAATTATTAAATATTTTATTCTTACTTTAATAAATAACTTATTAATAATTTTCTATTATTAAATATCTTAATAATTTATTTTTAATTTATAAATTTATACTTATTTTTCAATTTTATTCTTATTTTAATAAATTATTTTTTATGAAATAATGCAAAATTATTTTTTTTATAATTAATTCATATTTTTTAATATTTTGAATTTAATAAATTATTTTTTATGCAATAATGCAAATTGAACTCAAAATTTCCAAATAGTCTGTTTTAGGGGTAAAATAGTAAAACCGAGGAATTTCAGATCTGAAGGGTTGATCCAACACAAACAAGCTTATCTATTCAGATCCTCCAAAAAGTAGAAAATCATTTATGCCTCTTTTCAAATTTCAAACACTTCTAATATCTTTTTAACTTTTCAGATTTCAGATTTCAGATTTATCAAACACCACCTTAGTTGAGAAGCAACCCCTCTTCTAGGTTTCATCTTTAATAATATTCTCCTAACTTGTTATAAAAAAAATAATTAACTCTCTAGAATCACTTTTTATTGGAAAAAAAATTTGTTGCATTGGATGTGATTTTATTTATGAAATTATAATAATCTTGATATCTCATAACCTCATTATGAAGTTCATTAGTAAGTCGACAGTTGTTTGGGACAACACCCAAATGTATTGTGATTGCCTAGGCTTTTTGGAGGTTTATTGTCTACAAGACCAAATATGAAGGTAGAATAAATATAAACATCTAAATGACAACACTTAAGTGATTATTTCCAATACCACTTTTTCCCACCCACTTTGGGTTAATTAATTTGCTTTTACATAGAAGTGATAGGCCTCTTAACCCTTGTGTATGTGTTTACATTTAACTAGGGAGATTATTCAAAATCTTGTCATATTTCTGAAAGTTAGGTATAAGTGGTTATTAAATCATTTACTGGTTTTACTTTGTAGATTAGTTTATAATTAACATGCAATTATGTTTTATACATCAACACCATCTAAACCTTATCCCAACTATATACACATAGAGCCGGATACAACCCTAACTTGTGTAACATGGAATATCCTAATGGAATCAAGTTGTGAATATTCATTTCTACAAGATGTTGTTTCTTAAAATATACAACCTTTGAAGAAGCTGACAGGGCCATTAGAACTTTGCACAATCAATATATTTTGCCCGGGGTGAGTGAGTTATATTGCTACCATGTGCCTTAGTAGTTTCCAAACTGTAATTCTGTTGTTTGATCTATTCATGATTTACATTTCCAGGATTGGGTCCTATCCAAGTCAGATATGTTGATGCCCCTGATGGTGAATGGAAACTACTTTGTTAGATTACTTGCATCATGCATAATGATTGCAGTTCCTATAGTATCATGTTAGAAGAGTTGTGCCTGAACATTATATTTGTAATAGAAGAAATTAGTTAATTTTTTAAGGGCTTCTAGAAAATAAGGGCAACTTTTTACCCCTAATATCAATAAAAAATAATATTTTTCATATAATAACTAAAACGGGATACTTTTTTGAAAAATATCAAACAAGGGCAGTGGACACTGTTGCTCATTTTCCTCCTTCGCTTTTGTATTCATGCAAATGGGAACTTTTAAAAAACGATGAGAGAAAACAAGAATCTTGGTGATAAATCATATCGTTGGGTTTTTCTCACACGCACATCCGAAAAAAATATTGTTTCTTCTCGGCGAAATTAACTATAGAGTAAAGTGTGTTAGTTCGACCAACATCCAGCAATGTCATCATCTCCTCCTGAAGCAACATCTAGTATTTTTCTAGCTTCCCTTTATTCCACCAACTTCAAATTTTCTAATCCATTTACCAATTTTGTCTTGGGATTACCTATTTTGAGAAGTTATATATTGTTTCATATTTTAAAACGTGTTGATTAAAAACTTAAAAAGGGATTTAATTGCCATACATAAAAAGAGATTTCAGCCTAAGCCCAACTAGAACCACTATAACCCATAGCAAGATTCCAGCAACCTTTGCAATACAAACAACAGTGAGCTGTCAGAAATGCGATGTGAGTTTAGAGTATCTTTCACGGAAAGAGATGGTTCTAACAACACCAAAGAAGGCTAAGATAAAGGTGTTAAAGATTGACAATTGGCCCTTAAAGAACACTATGGGAATAGGGTTTCCATCTATGATCTCAAACCACAATTGGGTGAATGTCACTACTACTGCAAAAGTAGTTCCAAATATGAGCTCCTCAGATGGAATTCGAGAAGCAAACATTTTATATGTTTGATATCTCTCCATTCACTGGGTTTCATCGGAAAACATTTGCTTCAACGGCGAACGATATATACAAATGCTAAGCGATTAACAACCGATCGAGCATTTGTATATAGGCATAAGGCAAACATTTCTTTTGTGTTAAAAAATAGTAACAATGAAATGATGGAAACAAGGTCCTAGAATGCAGAGGCCATATGGAAGCGAAAATCGGAGAAACAAGGGTAATATGGGGATTAAAAAATATTATAACGGCCTTTTCGGGCAAAAGGCTAATGGAAGGGGGTCTTTGTCTCACGGTCATAGTACAAGGGGGCCTTTGTCACAAAACAAAGTACAGGGGGGTCTTTGTCACAGACCCCATAGTACGGGGGGTCTTTATAATATACCTCAACAGACTGAACATGTCTTTTACTACACACATGTATATTAATGGATTGAGACCAGGCTAAATAACTAGTCGCATCTAACTTCATAGTAGTCACAACCCCAAAAAGATTCTCTATTGACCCCCATGTTCAAACCCAGAATTTGTGGAATATTTGGTCTCTCCTCCAGTTTGATCCATTGAGTAAATGGACGCAAACGAAAAATCATATTAGGGTTTTACTAGGCTAGATTTACTATTCTAAGCAAATAACAGCCCTTTAACCCCCCAAAATTAAGGCTTTATAGGACCCGACAGGATAGGAAGAAAGAGAGAAACTTCAACCGCCCCTTCTAGAGGTTCCAAAACTCAATCCAACCAAAACTGCCCTTAATAAAAATCAAAAGGCTTACCTCTGATCCCCAAACACCTGGTGTAAACTGTCTTTACAACCTGTAGCAAGATTTCTCCGGTTATCGAGGGTTTTTGGGAAAAAATCTCCAAGAACCTGCCTTGGGCTTCAACTAAGGATGAAAACCTCAAAAAACTCTCTAAAAACCCTCCTAACTGGGCTGTATAAGTAGATGATTGATCAACCAATCACTTTTCCATACACACAGTGTATGGGCAAAGAAAAGAGAAAAAAAATCGAAAAGGAGAACCCACTCTGATACCAAGTTGAAAATTACACCTACAATAATTTAGATAATGAAAGAAAAGAAGAAAGAGAGAAAGAGAATGAAGAAAAAAGAATTTTCAGCAATAGGTTGTGGAAGAAGAAGAGAAATGAAGATAGAAAAGAAGAGTTTGAACATCTCTCTTTAGCCCCCCTTCATCACTTTTATTAACTAACTTAATTCTAAGATTAAGTACAATTACTTGGATGTCCTTAATGGGACTGCCAACACTAAAGAAATAATTAAAGAAAACAAAAGAAGGCTTGTAACTAACAAGCATAACTTTAAACACTACTTAAAAGAAATAAAGAACACTAAGGCCCATTTGGCCCATTCTCACTATAGCTCTATTTGTTTGTGGTGAAAATCTAAACTGGATACAAATTCTACATCTGTTTGTTTGTAGCTTTTCTTATCTAATACAAATTTTGTACTGTATCTTGTTTGCACAAATAACCTCCTCCTATCTATATTCTCTTTTATATAAAGTGGCTCAACACCACTTATTTTACTTCTCACAAACATGTCTAGACCAAAATTTACACTCAGGATATTTGCACTCTCATATATTTACACAAGTGCAAATGAAATTCACATGTCAAATAAATTATGCCTTCAAGGACTTTCCATCAACTTTACTTTGTATTTTCCTTCTATTTTCTATTGCCACAAAGAAAAAACATAATCTTTTATATGAATTTTCTTTTCTTTTTTTTTTGAGAACATGAATAGTTTGGAGCCCAAATAACCCTACATGTTCCTCTTCCTATCCTGTATTTGATTAGATAAATTTGAACCTTGAAACCAGTCCACATGGCCAAAGTAAGGCTCCCTTTTTGAGCAAGTTTAATACTAACGAGGGGTGCCCATGCTGAACACGGGTGAGTAATACAAAATAATTGGGAGAGCAAAAATTGAAAAAATGAATAATAATATATGTAATTAAAAAAATGGGTTTCTAGCCGATAAGGGCAACTTTTTTCCCCTAATATTAATAAAAATAGCATTTTTTATATAATAACCATAATAAGATAGTTTTTTTGAAAAAGTATCAAATAAGAGCATTGGCTGTCGTTGCTCGTCTGCCTCTTTCTTTGTATTCATGCAAATGGAACTTTCACCATAAATCCAAAGAGCTGGAATGAAGCCGAAGGTTAATACTGTGAAAAAAGATGTTATCTGTGAATACTACAAGAATCCTAAACACACTAAAGACACATGTTAGAAGTTCATCCAGAGCTCATTCATGTTAGACTCAAGAAAGAAAATGGTGGAAATTGGTTTGAAATTAGAAAGGGTGAAAATGCAAATGTAGCCATAGCTTCACAAGGTGAACAAGGACATGGTGAAGAAAAGTCTGTGGGAGAACAACTTGCAACCGCTAGGGCTGAATATGAGAAGTATGGCAGAATTATCAGCCATTTGGAGTCTACTACTACAACTTCTTCAAATACTGTTCCTTCCTTTGCATATGCTCACTTAGGCATTCGTGTAACTACACATCATGCTTCTGTCTCAAGTACTCATAAAACCCCTTGGATAATTGATTTTGGTGCTTCTGACTATATGACCAGTGTTTCACAGTTAATCACCTCTTACCAACTCCTTTCTAGTCGGGATAAGATATCCCTTGCTGATGGCTCTCTTGTAACTACACATCATGCTTTTGTCTTAGATACTCATAAAACCCATTGAATAATTGATTCTGGTGTTTCTGATCATATTACCAATGTTTTACCGTTAATCACCTCTTACCAACTCCTTTATGGTCGGAATAAGATATCCCTTACTAATGTCTCTCTTGCCCCTATCACGAGAAAGTGAGACATTAAGACCTCTAATGCCCTGACTTTATCATCTGTTCTTCATGTACCTAAACTTAATACTAATTTACTTTCAGTTAGTAATTTAACTAAACCTTTGTAGTGTGACATTTTTTCCTTCATATTGTTTTTTTTTAAGACATAGAATCTCAAAAGGTGATTGGGAGTGGCCATGAGCTGAATGGGATCTATCTACTAGACATGCCTAAGTAGAGCCAAGTACAACCTAAGAGAACTTCATTTGTTTCAGAATCCACTAGTTGTATTATGTTATGTTATAGTCGTTTGGGTCATTTGCCTTTTTCTTCATTGAGTCAGTTGTTTCCAGAGTTATTTAAAGGAATTATTCTATTGAGTCTTCATTGTGAGTCTTATGAGTTCTCAAAGCATTGTAAGAACACTTATCCTTCAAGTAATAAAAGATCAACTATTCCTTTTAATATTATTCGCTCTGATGTGTGGGGGCCATACCATTTATAATGTATGTATGGTTATAGATATTCCATCCTGTTTATTGATGATTTTTCATGATATACTTGGATTTACCTTATGCGCTCTCATGCTGAAGTCTTTAAACTTGTGTAACAGTTCCATGAACACTAAATACTCACTCAGTTTAATACCTGTATCAAAATATTCCGATCAGACTATGCTAAGGAATATTTTGAGAAGGACTTTACCTCATATCTTGAGAAGTTTGGGATTATTCATCAGAGCTCTTGTGGCCCGTACTCCACAACAAAACGGAGTAGCGGAGAGGAAAAACAAACACATTATGGAAGTTGCAAAGAGCATTCTTTTTGCTACCCATGTTCTTGTGAAGTTTTGGGGTGATGTAGTTTTAACAACTACCTATCTTATTAATTGCATGCCTTGTCGAGTCTTGGGGTTAAAATATCCTTTTGGAGTCCTCTTTCCTGATGTTGAGATTTTCTCTATTCCTCTACGGGCCTTTGGTTTCACTCGTTATGTCTACATTCCCAATTCCAAAAGACACAAGTTTGACCCCAAGGCTAAGAAGTGTATCTTCCTTGGTTATGCCTTCACACAGAAAGGGTATTGTTGTTTTGATACACTTCTGAGCCTTAGGGATCAAGAAAGATTCAAATTCATTTTATGAGGTCCATGAGAAAAAGAAAGATAATATCCAAATCTTGACATAAAATAAACTGAATGGAGACTGGGGTTTGGTTAAAAGAGAATGCACACAATTAGTTTTGAATGCAAGCCAAACTTAGCAAAGCTTGAATCATTTAGGGTCTATTTGGTTTGCAGTTGGAATTGAAATTGGAATCAGAGTTAGAATCAGAATGGTCTATTTCCATAGTTTGTTTGGTTCAGATAAGAATGGGAATGAGAATTGGAATCAACCGGAATGGGATTTCATTCCCAAGGGAGGGGTAGGCCCGGAATGGCCATTCTGTCAAATGTGGAAATGTTGTTCCAGAAGGAATGGAAATGGAATTCTGATTCCACTCAACAAAATAGTTGGATATTCCGATTCCGATTCCGATTCCGATTCCAAACCCCTATTCCTACGAACCAGATAGGGCCTTACACACACATGCATAGACCTTGCATAGTTGCATTTCCACCTGTACACCCTGCTCATGTTCAGAAAGGAAAAGATAATTAAAAACCTTGGAAAAAAATAAATGAGAAAAGAAAAGAGAAGACCTATCTCACTACACACAACCAAAGGGAGATGGAAAAATTGATCAAATTGACCTAGCTTGATTAATCATCCAAGAAATTCAAATCTGACCAGTATATGTAAATTCTAAAATGATATCTTCTCAAGAGCCATAGGACCTGTTGAACACTTTGGGATCTTAAAATTGTTGCATTTTCACTAATGGCCAAAGTTTAATAAAATTTAAAATTGATTTATTTGTTTTATATTTAAATTTGTATATCTCTCTCTCAATTTTTAATCATATAGTGTGCTTCATTGCTTATTTGATGTACCCTTCTTCGACACATACTGCTTTTCCCAAGATTAAGCCTTCTATCTATTACTAGTGGCAAGCAAACCCTTGCAATTAATGCCTGGCGTTGAGTAGAAATTTGATTAGGTTGAGTTGACAATTTGGCTTTTGACTTTTGGCATCAAATTTGAATTTAGGGCAAGGTCTATGTTTGGTTGGTCTTGAAAACTCAATCCAATACATCTAATTTATATCTTTGCTTTATTAGAGACTAAGAGATTTTAGAGGAAATGAAGGATTTAACGAGAAAAAGAGAGAGAATTTTAAGAATGATTTTATCAAAAAAAGTAATGGCAACTTTTACGAGGAAAAAGTATTAATAATTTAATATTCAAATAAGTAGCCACATGTCTAAGAAATAAAATGAAGAGGAGATCAATAAACATTGAGGTGAGAGGATTCTTGGCCTTCCTCTTTCCTCTATATCATAATAGATAAAGATATTAAGCCAATACCTACTCCGTGATGAGAAGCTTCTATGCTAACAAAACTGGGATCTCCTGCCAACAAAAAACCGTTATTCGTTGGAATTTTAATGACAGGTGACCCGAACTCCACAAAACTACATAAAACAGACGTAATCCTCTCTGTCTATTATTGTTGCCATGTGCGACACATGTGATTTTTTGTTTAAGGGGGTACTTATTTCCACATCTTTTGGAAAACCAATGAAAGGGGTATTTGACTTTTAGAGAGAGTATTAGGTATTAAACATGAGAAATATACATTTATTATAACATTGTGGGTGTTATTACTTATTAGGATCAAGAAAAAAAAATCAATGGAAAATGAAAAATTTTAGGCTATGTTTGGTTTGAAAGAAAAGGTACGGAAAGGAAGGGAGAGACAGGAAAACGTATACAATGTTTGTAAAAGTTTTCCTTCCTTTCCCTGCATTTTCCTTCAAACCAAACATAGCCTTAGGCGTTGGTTTGAAGGAAAAAGTAGGGAAAATCCCTACTGTTCCCTTCCTTTCCCTACTTTCTCCTTTAAACCAAACACAGCCTTAATTCCCTATGCCAGCTAACAAGAGTACAAGAAATCTCTTCGCACTAATTTTGCTTGCTTCTAAGTCTTATGCCCACTAAGTTTAAAATCTAGTAAAATTGCTATTTTGTGTTGTTTCAATATTGTTTATTAGTTATGAAAAAAAAAACTCTCTGTATTCTTTTTCACTATTATTACGACTGAGATTTGGCCTACTAGAACCATCTTCTCCAAAACTATTTTAATGGATAAATGATTAATGAAAATAAATAAAGTTGAAAAATGAAAATATCAAAGGAAATATGTTTTGATTTGTGAAAACATACAAAATAAAATAAAAATAAAAGTGGATAACAATAGATAGAAAAAGACTATAGGATGTGTTAATATCTATTTTGAAAATAAGGACTTGGGCTGGTGGGCACAAACTTCTATTTGGGGAAAATTCTTTATAAAACTTCTGTTTTATAAATAAAAAAAATTAGAAATGCCCATATCGATATTTTTTTTCAAAATTCAATAATCAGATGAATTATTCGGATTTTGTTTGGTGAATCAGCGCCATAGCACCTCCACCTCCACTTTATTTCATTTTTCTTTCTCGCGTATTATGCGCATGTTTTTAATGCATCTTTATCTGTGGTCGTGATGAAGTGATGAGTGATTATCTAATATCTAAATAGATTTTGAAGCGAAAAAAAAAAAAAATCTAAATAGATTCGATCCCCGGTTGGTGAGAAGTACATTCACCCACTTTTGCAGCGATTGCCAGTTTTGCAATTATAGTTCAATTTGAAAAAAGTACAAATACGAATATGTAGAATGCAAAAACTATGTATTTTGTGTGTATTTGTGTTTGTATTCTTTCCAAAAAAAAAAGTGATGTACAATGCCAAGTAAAAAATGAAATATGGCTCCTATAGAGGCAAAAGGGTGATGATTCAATGCCAACAAATTGATCCTCTATGCCCGATCCTCAATGTAAACGGGTTCTGCTTCAGAGCCTCAAGTGATTTTTAGAGAATAGGTTTACTTAAAATAACAAAATTTTTTAAAAAAGAAAAATATTTTAAATATATATATATATATACAATATCATAAATAATGTAAATAATATTATATATGCATATATTTAATTTAATATATAATTGGGGTCGAGGCGGGACAGGGAATTCACTCCCTATCCCCGTCCTATCCTCATCCTCAATAAGGTATCACTATCAATCTTCATCCCTGTCAAGGCAATATCCATCCCTGACTCAATGGGGTTGGGGAGGCTGAAGACCTGAGAAAGTTGCCATACCTACTATGATTGTACCAAGTCATTATGGGTTTAAAATAAGGGATTTTTACTGTTTAATTCATCCTCACAAATCTTAGCTCTACCATATAGCTGGGATAGGTGCTAGCTCGGAATTGACGCCAATACACAGACGGGTATTGGTGTTTCAAATTTTGAATTGTTGTAGATCTGCAGTGGAACTTAGAATTCCGAGGTGGAGTGCAGTCTACTTATCCCTTAAAATAATAGGCCTTTAAGAACATTGGGCTTATTTTCTTCGTGGAATAGGAGTTTGGAATCAGAATTAGAATCACCCATTTCGGTTCCAATGATTTGATTGGGTGGAATCAATCCAATTCCCATTCATGATGGAATGTCATTCCCCTATTGAAGGAATGATCATTTCCTCCTCGCCCTTGAGAATCAAAATCCTATTCCAACCAATTCTGATTTCCATTTGAATCAAATCTCTGAGAAAATAGACCATTCCAATTCTAATTATGATTCCAGTTGTAAACCAAACTAACCTTAGTATCCACAAAATTAAATGGAGTTCTCAATTCTCAAGGAATCGCCAATTGTCATTGATTCCCAGGGATTTGTGGGGCCACTCATTTTTAAATTGGGATATTCTCCTCATAGAGCACTCCTCACATTGACCTCACAGCCACATCCCATTGTGTATTGGAAATATCACCCATAAATAATAACATACAAGTATGGGAGATGTTCCTAATGTGTGGTTGGTACATGCTGTGAGGTTGGTGTGAGGAGAACTTTGTGATGATGGACTCCACTTTTTCTTGGAGCGTGCATCGTGTTTTATACATGATTTTCAAACCATCATTGAATCCGGATGGTTGGATCGTTCAGTCAAAAAACCATCCAAAAAACCAATTCTATTTCACCCTTAACCTCTTCCTTGGCCAAATACCCTTGACTTGGTCAATGACCCATTGACGATGTGGTTAAAATATTGACACGAACAATGATTTTTTTGGCTATTTTTTATTTTTTAAATTAAAACAAACTAGCCATTGGAATTGAATGACCAGACTGCTGACCCAAAAACTACGGTTCCGAGTTGGTTTTCAGAACATTGATTTTATATTTACAATTCTTCCTTGATTAATTACTTTGGGTCTAGTGCCACTTTGGTCCCCGAACTTTAAAACACGACAACTTAGTACTCAAACTTTCAAAACGTATCAATCTAGCACCTGCCCCCATTAACTAGTTGTTAAGTGCCATTTGAAAAGACACCAATACCCTTCAAGTGTCATCTAATTCTCTTTATTAACCATCCAAACGTTGATAAAAAATGAACAATCCTAAATTCTTGCCTCTTCTGCTCAAGAAAGTTGGGGTAACCAGAATGCCCATTGAGATATAATCCTAACTTTCTTGAATAGAAGAGGCAAGAATTTGAGACCGTTCATTTTTTATCAATGTGGATGATTGATAAAGAAAATTAGATGATATTCAAAGGGCACTTGTATCTTTTCAAATCACTTAACGGCTAGTTAAAGGATTAGTTAATGACAGATCGGACGGTCCTTAATACAGCGCGGGAATTTTTTTTTTTTTTTTATTTCGTGAAAGGTTGAAGTTGAACAGATCATCAACAAAAATATAAATAACAGATCGGACGGTCCTTAATGGACAATGTTGACAGAAAGTATTATTGGGGCATCCAAGAATCAGACGATCCTGATTGGAGGCATGTCATGTTCTTGCTAAACCGGTCAAATCCCAAGTCCCAACATTCTCCTCTTCCACTGGATGTTTACTATTTATTTATTAATTTAAACTACCTGTGGGCTGTAGGGGCAATTCTGTCATTTGGGGCGCATAAGAATTTTATTAGGTATTTCGCGAGATAACTTTTTAACGTAACTTGGAAAGAAAAAAAAAAACATTTTAATGTAATGCAATTCCAATTCTCATGACTGTGGATCCCGTAATCGAAGGTAGTGGGAGATGAGAGACCCACTAACGCTGACGTCAAACACGGCTTTAATTACCCCGTCTCGATATATCTACGGTGTAAGTAAGAAATTTATTTTAATACATCAACCTGGCGAGGTACCAAATCAGCATTGTCTCTTTTTTCATTTTCTTTTGAGTAAAGAAAATACTGAGAATCAGATATCAGACTTATATCATACTTATGTAACAAATCAATAACTAAATACATATACAGTAGAGAGAGAGAAAGAGAGTAAAGAGGAGAGAAGCTGCTTGGATACTTCCTCCAAGCCTCAAGCCAGCTTGTTATGGACTGGCACCTCCCTTCCTCTCTTTTTTTCTTCTCCAAGTATTTGAGCTGCTGTATACTCTACGATATCACCACTACTTTGAATATTCAGTTATAAACTCTGCTCCTTTTTCTGTTGGTTCTTTGTCCTTTTTTTTAATTCTTTTCGGGGTTTTATCAGCTTGTCGGCTGATTTATTTTTAAATTTTTTAATTTGGTTTTGCTGTTGAACAGCACTGGCAGTGAGGTTCCTCTCATGAGTTATGACCCACATTCGCCTAATCGCCTCTGCATCTAATCTACAGTTCCCATTTTCAACCCTTTTCAAGCTTATATATATAGAACTTTCCTCTCAGACCTCCCATGTGCTCACAGCTTACGTACATTGTCTTGAGGAAGAACTTCAATGCAAGCAAAAGGGTCGGTCTTTTTGTGGTTTAATTGATTCAATGTCCTTGTTAGTCTAAAATTTCTCGCTTTTCTAGTTGTGGGTCTTGAGGCTTGGTTTGTCTGCTTGAAAATTAGCCAGTCTATTTGTGGGATCGAGTCATGTAACTCTCTTCTGAGCTTCCATTGATTTAGAGGTTCTGCAATTTCAGATATATTAGATTGTCGATTCTTGTAATGTCACCCCGCTTCGTGGTCGTAATGGCTCAAAATCCATAAGAGTTTGCAGCTGATTTGTGCCTGTTATAGTCATCATTTGGCATCCAGCCATTAAAGGAAGATAACCCAGTTGACTTGCCACACACCATGGAGGAGACCTTCGTGCCTTTTCGCGGAATCAAGAATGACCTTCAAGGAAGATTGATGTGTTACAAACAAGATTGGACCAGCGGTATTAAAGCAGGCTTCAGGTATATGTCAGTTTCTGTTACTAGGAAGCCTTTTATGCGTTTACTTGCAAATGAAATTTAGGGAGGTGAAAAGATCAACTTCTTATCTGAATATTCTTATGTAAAATAAAGTCTAGATGGCAGGTTTCTGGTTTCTTATTTCAGGGTTCTTTCATGGATTAATTTTGATATAGCCATATAAGATTGTGACATTAGCCCGATTATCTTATTTTTTTCAGGATTTTGGCTCCAACAACTTACATATTCTTTGCTTCTGCTATCCCAGTTATTTCATTTGGTGAACAGTTGGACAGAAATACAGGTAACACTGATAATTTATACTGTGGTTCGAATTCTGTTTTCTAGTTAGGTTGGTAATCTCATGAAGTCCAGCTAGAGTTTCGAATGGTATTGATAGGATTTCCTTTGCATTGCAAGCTATTAATAGAAGCATTTCGTTTACATGAAGTAAAGGGAAAATTGGAATTGATATTTAGTTCACAAAGGAAAATCATCCAAATTTTATAGCTTGTGTTGTACCTGGTATTGGCAGATGGGATTCTAACAGCAGTTCAGACATTGGCATCTACTGCTTTGTGTGGGATTATACACTCTATTATTGGAGGTCATCCTTTGCTGATTCTTGGAGTGGCAGAACCTACTGTGCTTATGTACACGTTCATGTTTAACTTTGCCAAAGACAGACCTGATTTGGGACCAAAACTCTTCCTAGCATGGACTGGATGGTAAGATATTTCTGCCTCTGCCTCTGTTTTGCACATTAATATACGTATTGAAATATTACTTTTTGATTTCTTTGTAGTAGAACTTACATGATCTTTTGGCAGGGTATGTGTATGGACTGCAATCTTGCTGTTCTTGCTGGCTATTTTAGGAGCTTGCTCTATTATCAATAGGTTTACCCGATTGGCAGGGGAACTGTTTGGYCTGCTTATTGCAATGCTCTTCATGCAGCAAGCTATTAAAGTAAGATTATAGTGCTTAGTTTTTTTTAATCAATTACTTTTCTTGGGTTAATGTAAAATTAAAAAAGATAAAGGAATACATAGACTGTGCATTTGTCATAAATGATCAATTGGATGCAAGTTGGTAGATTGATTCCAATTTCAACTCATGTGTTGGATTTTTAGGGTGTTGTGGATGAGTTTCGCATACCCCAAAGAGAAAATCCAAACTTAACGCAGTTTTTACCTTCATGGAGGTTTGCAAATGGGATGTTTGCTTTAGTTTTGTCGTTTGGACTTCTTCTTACTGCACTGAGAAGTCGGAAAGCACGATCATGGCGATATGGATCTGGTAAGCATGTTTTGGATTTCGTTTATGCATGAACTGACTTGTTCTAGAACAACTTTAGCAGTACTTGTTCTTATTTAACAGAAATAAAGAGAGGCATCTTGTCCATCCATTCCAGCAATCAGTCAAGGTTCTTAACACAATTGTGAATGAGAACTGGTGGTCCTTCTCTTGTAGACATGATTTTATCCACTTTACAGAAAATCTGAAACTAAATCTTTTGCAGGCTGGCTACGAGGCTTTGTAGCAGACTACGGTGTGCCGTTGATGGTTCTAGTGTGGACTGCTGTTTCCTACATACCATCTGGTAGTGTTCCAAGAGGGATCCCTCGACGCCTCTTCAGCCCAAATCCATGGTCACCAGGCGCCTATGAGAATTGGACAGTAATCAAGGCATGTCCAAATCACCCTTGCATTTCCTGATGTTTTTTTTTATGTTGATAAAGGAACAATTTGTTCTTGTTTTTATTGCTATTCCTTTTTTTTTCTTGATTTTCTATTTGTGCAGACCAGACCATACAGATCTTAGTCCATTAGGAAGAACTAGTACTGATAATTTGTTCTTAAAATTGACAGGAGATGCTAGATGTGCCCATCCTCTATATAGTTGGAGCTTTTATTCCAGCAACAATGATTGCAGTTCTGTACTATTTTGACCACAGTGTAGCATCTCAGCTTGCTCAGCAGAAAGAGTTCAATTTGAGAAAACCACCGTCTTTCCATTATGATTTACTTCTCTTGGGTTTCCTGGTAGACAAACCTTCTTTCATCCTTTTCTTTATCCAATTACTGGAATCTTTTACTTAATTATTTTTACTTTGATCCATAGTACATATTAACCTTTGTAGTAGACCTCTAAATTCTTCTGTTCAAATTTCAGGTCATATTGTGTGGTCTTCTTGGTATACCACCATCAAATGGTGTCATCCCACAATCTCCAATGCATACAAAGAGTTTGGCTACTCTTAAGCACCAAGTAAGGCATCCCAAACCTTTGTTTTTTTTTTTTTAATTTATTAGTCAGTAGTCACTCTAAACCATTCTATGAGACTCAACCATCATGGTGCAAGAGCATACCTACTCCTGGTAGCTGAGCCATCATCTTAACTAAGGTATTGTATGTTGAGCTATAAGGTTCTTGGTTCATTTCAAGCACACTTACCTTCTATACCCCATCTTGTCAAGGAAAATTTGGAACATGTGTAGTTTGAGATGTATTTTAACAAATTGTTGTTCTAAGTGGACCTGGTTAAAGTTCTATTTTTGTTAGACTCAATGCATTTATTTTTTCACTACCAGCAACTACATTTTTCAATTCTAACAAGGACTGCTTACCCTGCAGCTTCTACGTAACCGGCTTGTAGCCACAGCTCGCAAAAGTATGAGTAAGAACTCAAGCTTGGGGCAATTATATGGAAGTATGCAAGAGGCCTACCAACAGATGCAGACTCCGTTGATCTATCAGGAGGCTTCAGTTCGAGTATGATATCTAATGTCTAGAATTTGAATTACAAAACATAAAAAAAAAAAAAATCTACTTTCTTCTCTCTCTAGAGTGACTCAGCTAGAGTGGGGAAAACTAGCACCCTTGACCTAGCTAGGTCAAATCACTTKATTAGGTTCACCAGAAACTCCATTCATGGGCCATGTTCTCCTTAGTTATTTGCATGAGGTGGTGTCCTGGCAGAGTTGATAGAGCATTACCATGATCAAGGCATTTTCATATGTTGAAGGGATAATGGCTCCTAAGCTAGTTCATATATATAATTACTTTAGAGTCTATGATAGTGAAAAGGCATGATACCTAGAAAGCTGAGAACCAATCAACTGGTAATTCGTCAATGTTCACTGGAGGTTCTGATTGGTCAAAGTTCTTCCATTATCATATCCTTCTGACATCATAGAAGTTTCCTTACTTCCAAATATATTAATCATTTTGGTTATTATGCAATTGTGGCTCTGTCTATCTAGGATCTTGGGAGGGGTAGACTGCATTTGGACCTAACCTCCAGCATTTTAGCGTTAAGTAACCCTCTCCTAGACACAAATGCATGCTTTCATGCTTGTCATCCCGGGATTTTGTTAAACATCTTACACCCAATGTATAGCCCATTGAGATTTCAGAGTCAACCTTCCTAGTTTTAGTTTGTATAGCATATATTAGTCAGTCAATTCTGAATCAAAAATATATACAACCTTGCCTTAAAGCATTGAGTTGCTTGCACAGGGACTAAAGGAACTGAAAGAGTCAACAATTCAATTGGCATCAAGCCTTGGAAATATTGATGCTCCTGTTGATGAGACAGTATTTGATGTTGAGAAGGAGATTGATGATCTCTTGCCTGTTGAGGTCAAAGAGCAGCGGGTTAGCAACTTACTTCAAGCTTTAATGGTGGGAGGTTGTGTTGCAGCCATGCCTTTCCTTAAAATGATTCCGACCTCGGTGCTCTGGGGCTACTTTGCCTTCATGTCCATTGAAAGCTTACCTGGCAATCAATTTTGGGAAAGGATCCTATTGCTTTTCACTGCTCCAAGCAGAAGATACAAGTAATATTATCTTTACATTAGCTCTTTCTTCCCATCCTCTGCCCTGGTTTTTAAAGAAATAACACATTTTCCTTGTTCCAGAGTGCTTGAGGAGTATCATGCAACATTTGTGGAAAGTGTGCCCTTCAAGGCAATTGCAACTTTTACGATTTTCCAGACAACTTACTTGCTCGTATGTTTTGGAATTACATGGATACCAATTGCTGGGGTTCTGTTTTCTTTGATGATCATGCTTTTGGTTCCTGTGAGGCAATACCTTCTGCCCAAGTTTTTCAAAGGGTTACACCTTCAAGATTTAGATGCAGCAGAATATGAAGAGTACCCAGCAATTGTAAGTTTTCTCGTTTTACAATTTCAGCCTGCTTCCCTTCCATTTCTTTCTTTTTTTACTTAAAGATTCTTGCATTTGCATAATTTAAGTGAAATATTTGAAAAACATTTCAACTCATTTATGACATTACCATCAAAGAATTCTTCATAAGTAAACAAAAACCTGTTTAATTTATAATCCTTGAGTGGTTGATGTGGTATTGGCAGGAGGGAGTTATGAGAGATTTTGCAGAAAGAGAGCTTCTAGATGAGATGATCACTCGAGGCCGGGGTGAGTTTAGGCGTACCTGCAGTTCCAAAATAACAAGCTCCAATGCAACTCCACTAAACAATCTTAAAACCCTTCAAAGCCCCCGGTTTGCAGAGAAAGCATATAGTCCTCGAATAACTGAATTGAGAGGGGATCATCAAAGTCCTCAGCTTGGTGGACACAGTCCAAGGACAGGTGAAGCACAACCATCCAATTTGGGACAGAGCCCTCAAACTTAACTTGAAATCGCCAAGGTGATTGGTTTGTTTATTATATGGATCAGTATACTATGGGGTGCTTGTGGTGGGTTTTCTTCATATATACTTGGTGTAGGTCCAACAATTATGTAAAATCTCTTGCTTTCTGGCTCTTCTGTACCCAGAGGAGATTTGTAATCATAGAGTTGTATCAATGATACAAACTAATATTTTATGCTTTGTGCATTTTTCTTATTTTTCCACATATAACAAAAATGTTTGCGCTAGTAATGCAGTCTATTCAACATCATTATCCATTTCTTCACATTTCCTTCATTGTTTAATTCTAAAAAGAAACCATACTTCTTGTTAATTAAAGGGAAAAACTGAAGGAAGAGCTCCATCAGTTAATTACTGTCATATTCTTCATTATAATGGAATTAATGCCTATATCATGGCTTCAAACTAATTTTGATCCCATTCAACATTTTTTACCAAACCAGGTGCAATTTACCCAAGGATCTAATCCAGTTCAATAAGATGAGCTATTGGAAAGCTGGTGCCATGGTGAACTTAATAATAGGTGCTGTCTTGTTTCTTTCTGATAGAGGGAGCATATAAAGAGGATGTTTGGTTTCTATTTTGGTTTATTTCACATGTTTGAAGAGAGTACATCTACCTGAATTCTCCTAATTGTTTTACCGACGAGTAAGAAGTGCCATTGCTTCTGCTCTGCAGGTACCGAGGTTGGATTTTGATGTGAAAAGGAAACATAAGGTTCAGTGGTTTGATAGCGTTTTGATGTTGTTGGCATACCATTGTTAAGTATGAATATGTTTGGCATATAGTACTGATATTATTATGGGGTGATTTCGTAAACAAATACAAAGATGCTATTAATCCTGTTATGCGGCATTAGAAGGGCTATTTTGTGCTTAATTCGTAGTCACCCCAAACCAATGTCAGTATTCTTATCATATACTGAAAGAAAGATGTGAATTGTCATAACACGAACTGATGATGCTCCTTCTTTCTCAACCCTCCACCTCTTCTTCATCCCTCTTGGCTCAGTTTAGAAAGGTTACAAATACAAATATGTACAGTGCAAATACATAAAATATAATACAAAATACAAGGTTTTGCACTCTACATATTTGTATTTGTACTCCTTCCAAACTAAGCCTTAACATCATGCAGTATAATCAAGATAACATTTGTCTCATGATATTTTTTCCATCCTCTTCTCTTCCTTAGCTGCTCCACTTGCACGATCAAATAGGCTTTCTCTACCTGATAATAGTGGTAATTTCAGATTAGTTGTTTTTGTTTTTATGGTCAACAACAAATCCTTGACTTATGAATTTGTGCTAATGCTTGATTTACTACAACGATATACATTTGAAAGGAGGCCTGTGTTGAGGCTGACTAGAATATGGGTAGAGT
Source organism: Nelumbo nucifera (assembly GCF_000365185.1). The sequence goes on from NW_010729180.1 coordinate 825,371, forward strand.
TGGACTCGGAAATGCTTGTTAACCATGCTTACAGAGAGTGCAGATAGAATGGAGGATGTCTTAGCTAACTACGCTTTTGATACAAGATAAAATCGCATGTTTTGGCCTAGTGATGACCTGCCAGATTCAGTAAAGAAGACTTTAAGTGAAGACAAAGTTTGAATCCCTTGGATTTCTATCAAATTAATCTAGTTTTTCAAAATGTAATTTCAACTTTCTTTTGGGTTGCTTGGAGTGGGTTAGGGAGAACTCTATGTTCCACAGGTTTCGGGCAAGGCGGGTTATGTCCTCCCATGTAAGTTTAATCTGATTTTTAACAATGGTTAATAGAATTACAAGATGGATGTCTTTCCATCTATAGTAAGTTTGGGGATAAAAGGAAAGGAGGCTTAATAGAATAAAACACTATATTCACTATCACTCATCATCATCTAAGCCTTGTCCCAACTATATGGAGTCACCTACTTGAATCCTGTTTCATCATTCTATTTCAATGCCACATCCATCACCAAATTATATACTTGAATCATTTCTCACTACTTTCACCCAATTTCATTTTTATCTGCTTCTAGTTCTTCTAGAGCATTCAACTCCTAACAGAACATATCTTCTTACGAACTAGAGTTATAAATTGTCTTCTATGCATATAACTAAATCATTTTAGTTTACTTTCTCTCATTTTATTATCAATTGGAATTATTCTTAATTTTTTTCTACGACTTTATTTCAGACATATCCTTTGTAATTTTACCACTTATTTATCTAAACATATAAATTTCCACCACATTCATGATGTTTCTTAATTACCCAACACTATGCTCCAATTGATCTATCTGTTTTAATTATATGAATCCACATTCAGATGTCATATAGCATATATTCCTTGGATTCACCAATAGGACCCCACCATTACAGACTACAGAGAATTGCTTTATATGTGATATGTCATTGCCTTCCGGCTGAGATTCACCCATGTGGCAATCCACCATTAGAAGACGACAGAAGGGTGAACACTCGTCCATGGTCAATTAATGGCGACATCTGCAAAATAAGGATTGCATATGGAGCAACATAGTAAGCTGAAAGGTATTGTTGGAATGAAAGTAGAGGCTCTAGTTCACTCACATTATCCATGCATGAAAAGGAACCAGGGATGGAATCTGACATTCTTGGTTGGAGTGGATGTGGGTGATGGAGAACTGTAATTCTCACGCCATTGACCCGCACATCTTAGTGGAAACATTCTATACGTCTCTTCACGAGGGTTCTAGGTCCCTCTTGTAATGATTTCAGGATCTTTGTCTTTGCTTTTTATTACACCCTGTAGTTCACTACCAACCTTAAATAGTAGTTATACCATCAATCACTGTGAAGACCAAATTTCAATGATTTGAAGTTTTGAACCATTGTGGAATGTTGATTTCTCGTGACCGAGTGAACCCGTTTGCAAGAAAAAAAATTAGGGAAAATTTCACTTTAGTACCTGAATTTTAGGGGTAGTGCAAGCTTCAAAGTATTGACACGTATCGTTTTGGGACTCCTCTAATATGCCCCTATAGTGGGTGTATCGGGGGTCTGACTGGTTCAGGGGATGGAGGATTCCTAAACTGTCCCCCCTGAATCGGTTTCAGAAAAAAAATACTAAGAAAAATAGTATCGATTTGCCCGATACGCCCATACTGACGTATTGATATTTTGAACCTTAAATACAGGTAGGATCTGGATTGTGGCCCATCATAGAGACCATGATCCAAATTGTTTGGTCCTAATCCAACCACCCAAATAGAGCTCATTATGTGGGTGGTAGGACTTAAACATCTTTCTCTCTCCCTCTTTCTCTCTCTCTATTATATATATATATATATATATATATATATATATATATATATTAAAATTGGTCTGTCCACATCATCATACCGCTCCCTGCTTCAAACCCCTTCCTAATTTTCTGTATTTTCAAATTTTTTATTTTTTTAATTCCACATAATTACCCATTAAACCAATAAGGAAATCACATATCCTTAACTATTTCTAACAACCATAAAGAAAAATGGATTTGTTTTTCTAATGTTTAGCCAAGTGGCACCACTTTCCCCCACTTCCTCATAAATTGTCTCTAATTCCTATTTATCTCCTAAATTATCTCTAATTCCTATTTATCTCTTAAATTATCTCTAATATAGTAGAGAGATTCTCTCCTAAACGTTATAACAAAATTATATACTAAATTTAAAATATTTATTCAAAAGACAAAAAATTAATAGATTTAATAATATTCATATTATTAATAATTCAATATTTTTACAAAATTCATCATGAAATTATGTAGTAACAATATAAATTATAATTTTATGAATTATTCAATTTAAATGTCATTCAAATAATAAAAAATTAATATTAAAAAATAAAACATTATTTAAATATTTCAATAACTAAAAATCTTAAATAAAAACATTAAAAATAGATAAATAATATAACAAAATATTTAATATTATGTAATAACATTAAAACAAATAAAATTCAAATAATGAAAAATTTTAAATATTTTACATATTATTTAAATATTTAAATAACAAAATATTTAACATGACAAAATTTTAAATAGTTAAAATAACGAAATTATGTAATAAATTTAAACAAATTCTTAAAAGTAGAAAATTATTTATGATAGAATTCATAATATTCATATTAATAATAATTTAATATTTTAAAAAATTAATAACAAATTATGTAATAATAGTACAATTATAATTTTATGAATTATTAAATTCAATAAATAATTAATATTTTAAGAATTTAAATAACAACATTATTTCAATAAGTAAATAATATTGTAAATAACTAATTTCACTTATATAAATTAATAATTATAGAAAATAACTATCAACAAAATTATATTTATTAGTAATAATTTTACACTAATAGTGTATATTCATTATATATTTATATATACTATAATTCATATTTATTTTATTTTCAGTAATCATTTACTATTTTTTTATAAATATGCTTTCAATAATTATTTATAAATCTATTCTTATTTTGTTATTGAATAGAAAATTATCAATAATTATCAGAGATTGAACAACTTTTATTTAAATTTTGAAATTTAATTTAATCATATTTATTGTATTTTTTTATAAATTTATTTTTAGTAATTATATATTTTTTATAATTTATAGATTAATACTTATTAGATTTTAAACTATTATTTGAAATTACACTATTTATTGAATAATTTAGTATATTTTTGTAATTATTGTATTTTTATTATATATCTATTATATTTTCATTATAAACTTATTTTCAATGATTGTCTACAGTTGCTATAAATTTTCAATAATTATTGGAGATTAAACCATTGTTATTTATTAGAGATTTGACTATAAATTTAGTTGAAATTAGGAGTGTTCAATGATTGGTTCAGTCCAGTTGCATGCTGTTTTGCCAACCAAATCGATTTGGTCAATTCCACAATTTGTCACTTGAAATCGATTGACTATTAGTGAAAACCCACCAACTTGGATTGTATCGATTTGGGTCTATTTTCAGTTTATTTTGTTTGTTCAAAAGATTTAAACTTAAAAAATAAAACTATGATATAAAATATTTTAGAATAAGAAATATGAGAATTTTCCTACTAACCTGTATTAAAAAAATTAAATTTAAAATATAGAATATTAATATATATTCGGATCCACATCACCATGCCTCTCCTTGCTCCATTATCCCCACCCTGCATTCTCTTTGACTTTCTCTCCTCTCCCCTTCCCACCACTCCCATTAAGCCATGCCACCCAACTACCTAAAAATATTCCTATAATCTATCTCCTAAGTTATCTCATTTAAACCAATAGGAAAGTATCATGTTGCCCCACTCCCTAATCAATTCCTAAAATGCATCCCCCCCAATACCCATCTCCCTTATTTAAAATATTCATATTAATTAATAAATAGTTAAATACGGTTAATATTTAATCCCACTCATATTCAATGAGTATTAATTAAATAGTGTTATTACCAAAAGTAAATAAATACGGTTAGTAAATTACCAAAAAATAAATATTCTTATTAGTACAGTTAGTAAATTACCAAAAGTTAGTAAATATTGTTATTAATTAACTCATTAACAACATTTTATAGAAATTGAAAACTCTTTAACTAATTTCTATAAAACTGAGAATTATATTTAACAATTATTAAAAAGTATAAAATTTTACTTATTGTTATTATTATAATTAATAACCAAATACAAATGGGGGAACAAAATATTATAATGTTAGGAAATGAAATTATTAATTAATTTATATTGAAAAATAAAAGATAAATTAGGAACTACCAAACAAAAGTATATATTTAATAACGATTTAAAAAAATTTCAATAAATCCCCATAGTTACACAAATGTAATAAATTTGTCAAAAATTTTCATAAAATAACATTTTTGAAATTAAAAGGTATAAATTATTTGAAAGTTTATTTAAAATGCATTAAATAATTATTTAAAATTATTAGAATATTTTGGAAATTTTAGAAAAATTTATTACATTTGATTGAGTTTCGAAGAACATTGAAAAATTATGTAATTTCCATTGTAAATTATTGAAAATTATTAAAGATAAATGACTATGGAAAATGGAAAACTATAATTTGAACAAATAATTACACAAATGATTAAGATAAATTAGTATAATATTGGAAAAAGGAAATTATTGGTTAGTTTATATTAGAAATTATAAGATAAATTAGTATTATTTTGTAAGTAAACTGATGGTGCGCGATCTAGATACTCCTAGCTGGAAGACGATCCAAACTCCAGTTGCACGGCGAGCTGGACCAATCTAGAAAATAGTAGATCAGAGAACCTGGGGTAGGTAACCCGGCGAGGTCGCTTCGATGCTTAAGTCAGTATTATACTGTGGATGTGAGCTGAATACTTGAGTGCTTGAATTCTAATGAGTAAAATAATCACGCGTACCTTTGCCTTGGGGTTTTATGTCCTTATATATAATGGAGTAGTCGTGGGCCTTATGAAAGAGCTCCGGGATCTTCGGGCTGTGCGGATATCTGTTCCATTTTTTAAGGACAACAATGTGTTGATAAGGTTTATCGTCTACCTCCGATTCAGGTGGAGCTAGGATGAGTCTCGTCGTGATCCAAGAAATTCGGGGTCTATTGGGGAGGCCTTTCAAGGTGTCTCTACGCCGAGGTGGTTTTTAGGCCGAGGTGGCTGAACATCCGAGCTCCGAATGTTGTGGGCTGGGTTCGTTTGGTTGAGTTGTCACCCCTCGAGCAGATCGCGTCTACGT
>NW_010729180.1:830759-853310 GCF_000365185.1 Nelumbo nucifera
GCTGGGTTCGTTTGGTTGAGTTGTCACCCCTCGAGCAGATCGCGTCTACGTATCCCCTTCTTACTAGGTCGTGCCAAATAACCCTTCATCAATTGCCCCCCACTCCCCATGCCAGGAGTCCTGACCCGATGCGAGGAGTTCATGACGAGTCCAAGTGGGTTTGGCACGAATTTTAAGCGACTTGAAGGGCGAACCGCTGGTCGGACCTGTTCAATCATCTGGCTCAACCACAAAATGACCCAGATCCTGTCTCGGTCATGCGCGGACGTCACACTGTTTATAAATTCCGTGGACGCCAAAGGGCGCACTCAACCGATTTCATCCTCGGGTAGCGTGCAACCAAGTTTCATGGGAGTTGTCGGATCGTACAGAACTCAACCGTTGATTTCCGAATGTGGTGGACTATAAATAGGGGGCTGAAGGGCCCATTACCTTTGCCATAATTCGTGTAACTGAGCTCTCCTAAGATCACATCGGAGTCCTTCAATTCGCCATTCTTTCCCTTGTGTTCGAGGTCGTTATCATCTTCTTTGGTGAGTTCGTCTTCTTTCACTAGTTGTTCCCTTTTCCTTTTCTTGTCGAATATGTCTAGTGCTAGCATAGATAGGTTACTTAGTGACTCTAGCGAGCCCAAGGGTGCCGAGGTGGGGTCCTCAGCTCCCGTCGGTGAGGCCAACTCTTCGCTAGAGAGCTCATCTTTAAACCTTTTAAGAGAAATGACTTTACCTGACGTCGGGCCATCTCGGCTTGAGGAACCCGAACCTCAGGTAGAGCGGCTGACCTCCGGAGAGGGGGTCTCGTCTTCTACTTGAGGTCGAGATCCAGACAACTTCGGCCCTTCCATGATGACCTCGCACAGGTTGTTGTTCTTGATAGCTCGTTACCGTCTCCCCGACACTCTTGTTTTTAGCCTTCCTTTGGGTCAGTACCCTTGGGTTCACGATCATTACGAACTCGCGGTTTTTGAGGAGCAGCTCGTAGTTGGGCTACGCTTCCCGCTCCACCCCTTCATCGTAGAAATCATTAAATTCTTTAACGTCACCATTGACCAGCTACATCCGAACTCCATTCGTACCATTGTTGGTACAATCTCACTTTTCCACAATTATAACCGACCTCTTACTTTAGACATCTTTAGCTTGATTTGTTCCATTAAAAAGAAATCTTCTTGCTTGCATGGGGACACTCGGCAAAGCTACTATATCTCACCTCGCCCCGGGTTCAAGGTCCTATTCGGTAACCCAAACAAGGTATTGGCTTGGAAGAGGAGGTACTTCTTTGTTTGGAACCCTAAAGGATGGCCTTTCCCGACTCACTAGCGAGTGGCCATTAAGGACCCCAGGGGGAGGCTGGATGCAAAGATTAGGGTGGTCATCCACTCTTGGAGGGACCTCGGCCTTGAGATGGAAGATTTCCTAGCCGAGGAGAAGCTTGTACGAGCTGGGCTGAGTGCTCCTGGTTGGCCTCCACCTCGGCACACACATTACCTCTCCTTTTTCCTTTCCAAACGTACTTCAGTTCGCAGCTAACTCTTTTTCTTCTCTCTTGCAAAAGCTATGACAGGTATTGATGTCGCTAACCCTTTGAGGATTGTTCAAAGGGAGAAGAAGAGAAAGGCTTTGAAGAAGTCCCGTCAAGAGGAGGCCACCTCTTCGGTTCCTACCGATCCCTAGGTCGCAACACCAGAGCCACCCTCTATCGAGCTCCCAGGGGAGGAGGTCCGTCTCTAGCCCCCGGTTGTTGACTTAGATGAGGATCAGGATGAGGGGACCCCACCTCACGAGCCCGAAGGTATTTCGGTGCCCGAGCCTTAGCCCCCTTCAGCAAAGGAGAGCATAATGACTCCGAGGCTCGGACTCCTTGAGAGCAGGGATGTCATGTTTCCTACGGAGGTCGCGGAGTGGGCTGACATGCCAACAAGTCAGCTCGGAGGGAGGGCAGCCTCCTACTGTATGGTGGTAAGTAATCTGCCCCTTCATTTACTTTCTTATTCTTCTGTTAATGACACTTACACTTGCTTTCTATTTTTTAGGTGAACTCCGCTATCTACTCACTCGTCTACCAATCTGAGATCCACTTGAAGCGAGATCGGGAGGACGAAGAGAACGCTCGAAAGCTTTACTGCGAATTGGAGCCAAGAATGGATCTCGGAGCCAGGAGAAGCTGATCCTAGTGCTGACGGAGGAGAAGAAGAAGCTCAAGGGGGAGAAGGAAGCTCTCCTCCAGGAGAATGAAAACCTTAAGGCGATGATCAAGGAGCGCACCGAGATCTTCGACACCGCCATTTAGGAGGCGATGATTCAAGAAAGAGATCACGTCATCAAGGAGTTCAAGGAGTACCCTGAGTTTCACGACCTCCAGGTCAAGTTTGGCTCTGGCTCGTACCAGTTGGGCTTCAAGCTCTGCAAGTGGTTGATGCGGAAGAAGTTTCCCGAGCTTGACTTCGGATCTATCTCCATGTCCATCGTTACTCCTGAGATGGCGAAGGAGGTTGACGAAGAACCTAACTCCTCTGAGGGAGAAAGCGATGACGAACTTCTCAAGGCGAGACCGTCAGGGGAGGCAGGCCGAGATGACGTGGAGGAGGACCACATGGAGACCGACCTACTTGCTGGAGGGGATTCTGGCAGATTTGATGTTTAAACATGCCTCTTTTCTTGGACCCTGCCATATAGTGTATGTTCCGGGCCTCCGAGCTTGGTTATAGAAAGTATGTACTCGAAACTTTTATGTTAATGAAATATAATGATTCAGAAAATCTTGTGCAAAATCTTTCTAAAAAAAATTTTCTAAGTGTTGGTTATCTTGACGTGCCAGACTAATGAGCTGGACTCCAGGTGGGATTAACCTTACGTTGTTGTACGCCGAGGTGGATAGACACTGTAGAGTTTGCACCCGACCTGTCTATCCACGGGCTACTTAAAGGCAATAGGTTATCCCAAAATACCAGTCTAGCGAGCTAGACTCTAGGTAGGAACAATCCTTGTGATTGTTGTACGCCGAGGTGGATAGACACTGTAGGGTATATACCCGACCTATCTATGCACAGGTTACATACTTTTCCAAGATGAGGAGGCGATTGGGGATCGTTGCGCCTATGCAGAGGACGCGACTAGGACTTGTCTGCCTATGCCAAACAGGCGACTAGGGATTGTCCGCCTATGCCGAAGAGGCGACTAGGACTTATTGTAGTGCCGAAATCTTTTGTTAGCTCGGCGCCAGAGCCCTTAGGCTTCTAGGAGTGACTCATAGTCCTCTCTCCAGTCGGTTGTCTTTTTTAATCAGTTCGGTGGTCACATAGACTTAGAGAAATTTTGCCTTGGAGTCACGAGCTCATAAGTAGTACCTTCTTAGGTTATCGATATTCCATGCTCGAGGTACCTACTTCCCTTCCAAAGTCTCGAGCTCATATGTACCCTCCCCGAATACCCGCTTTACACGGTATGGACCTTCCCAATTTGGTCCGAGCTTACCTACGCCGGGATCAGGTACCATAATTTTCTGAAGAACCAGGTCGCCGACACAGAATTGTCGCTTTCTAACCCGGGCGTTATAGTACCAAGCTACTCTCTATTGGTAGGCTGCGGTACAAATGTAGGCTGGGTCTCGCACCTCCTCTACCAGGTCCAGGTTGGTACAGAGCTCGTCATCGTTTGCTTCCTCATCATAAGCTTCCAATTGTAATGTAGGTACCTCGATCTCTATCGGGATCACCACCTCTGTGTCATACGTGAGGTTGAAGGGGGTCTCACTCGTCGCAGCCTTGATAGTAGTTTGGTAGGCCCAAAGGACACTGGGCAGTTCGTCTACCCATGATCCCTTAGCTCGAGTTAAGCGAGCTTTCAGTCTGCGAAGTATCACCCTGTTAGTTACTTCTGCTTGTCTATTCGCTTAGGGGTGTGCCATCGAGGTAAAGTTTTGCTGAATTCCCATCTCGGCACACCAGTTTTGAAACTTAACATCTTCGAACTGCTTCCCATTGTCAGATATTAGCACCCGGAGTAGTCCGAAGCGACATATATGCTTTTCTAGAAGAAATTCTGTTTGTTACAGGCTGTGATCGTTACCAAGGGTTCAACTTCCACCCACTTTGTAAAATAATCTACTGCTACATTCAAGAACCTCCTCTGCCCTGTTGCTGGCAAGAAAGGACCAACAATGTCAATTCCCCATTGCACAAAGGGCCATAGGGTGGTGAGGTATTTCAAATTAGCAGCAGGTTGGTGTTGGATGTTGCCATGCCTTTGACACTTGTCACACTTTTTGATGAGCTCGAATGCATCTGCCTTCATTGTGGGCCAATAATAACCTTGCCTTAACACTTTTTGTGCGAGGGCTCTGTCCCCCAAGTGTCCACTGCACAAGCCTTCATGGGTGTCGCAAAGTACATGCTCAGCTTCTAAGGGTCACAAGTAGCACAAGTAAGGGAGCGTGAAGGATCTTCTATACAACTGTCTGTCTATGAGGACGTACTTGGCTAACTTGTGATCTACCCTCCGAGCCACATTGCGTTTTATAGGTAGGGTCCCGTGGAGCAGATAACTCATGAGTGGGTCGATCCATCTCAGTTCCGTTTGTGACACGGGAGCGACCTCTTTTGCTCCCTCGAGAATGCTGGGCTGAGGTAAGTCCTCTATGTACACTATTTGCATAGTGTTGCTGCTCATGCTAGCTAGACGTGACAAGGCGTCGGCCTTAGCATTCTCGGACCTCAGAATTTGTCTGATAAAGCAGGAGACGAAGCTGCGTAGGATCTCTTTGACTTTGGCCAAGTAAGCTGCCATAGTGGGGTCACGGGCTTTATACTCACCAGTGACTTGGTTGACCACTAGTTGTGAGTCACTACATACGATGAGGTGCTTTGCTTTCATTTCCCTTGCTAAGGTTAGCCCAACGATCAGCGCTTCATATTCTGCCTCGTTGTTCGATGCCTCAAATTCGAACCAGAGAGCATAATCCAGCTTCACCTCGCTTGGGCTGTACAGTATCAGTCTTGTACTGCTTCCCTGTTGGTTAGACGAGCCATCAACGTGGAGGATCCAGGGCTCCTCGTTCCAGGTCAGTTCCATTCTGACTGGGGTTGGCACCGCACTGGTTGATGCTTCTGTCGTGTGAGCGAGCTCGTTCAACTAGGGGGTCGTTGCGCCGAACGTGCACTCTGCTACAAAATCTGCCAAGACCTAAGCTTTGATTGCTGGTCAAGGCTCATACCGAATGTCGTATTCGCTCAGCTAGATGGACCACTTCGTCAATCTTCTAGACACCTCGGGCTTGAGTAGAATTTGCCTTAGGGGTTTATTGGTGAGAACAACAATAGTATGGGCCTCGAAGTACGGGTGAAGTTTTTGGGCTGCTATGATCAGTGCGTATGTAGTTTCTCAATCTCTAGATATCTAGTTTCTGCATCCTGCAAAATTTTGCTAACATAGTAGATGGGTCGTTTAATCCGATCTACTTCTTTTATTAGTACCGAACTAACCACTTCATCGCTCGCAGAGAGGTATAGTTTTAACACGTCCCCTTCTTCGGGTCGAGTTAAAACTGGGGTAGTACCTAAGTACCTTTTTAGCTCGTCAAAAGTGAGCTAGCATTCTTCCATCCACTCGAAGTCCTTGCTCTTTTTTATAGCTTTAAAAAAGGGTAGGCACCGGACTACCGATTTAGACATGAAGCGGCTCAGGGTAGCTATCCGGCCAATCAGCCTCTGGACCTCTTTTTTTTTTTTCCGGGGTGGTCTCATATCTAGAATCACTTTTATTTTGTCCGGGTTGGATTTGATGCCACATCGGTTGACTATATAGCCTAAAAATTTACCCGAAGTGACTCCAAAGATGCATTTATTCGGATTTAAGTTCATGTTATATCTTTGTAAAATTTGAAAAACATATTTTAAATCATTCAACAAAGAATTTGAAAACTGGGTCTTCACGACCATGTCATCAACATAACATTCTACTTTATTATTGATTAACGGCTCAAAAATTTTATTTACATGGCACTGGAATGTTGCCCCAACATTTTTCAATCCGAAGGGAATGACGTTGTAACAATATAACCCGAGCTCATTTATGAAAGCGGTATTGTCTTCATCAGCGGGATCCATCATAATCTGGTTGTAACCGGAATAGGCTTCCAGGAAGCACAGCAACTCATGCCCTGAGGTCGCGTCTACTAGGCAGTCGATCTTGGGCAGCGGGAAGCAGTCTTTCGGGCAAGCTCTGTTCAGGTCGGTGTAGTCAACGCACATGCGCCATTTTCCATTGGATTTTTTCACCAGAACCGGGTTAGCCACCCAGCTCGGGTAATGGACTTCACTGATTAAGTCTGCCGCGAGGATCTTCCCAACCTCTCCATCGACTACCCTCCAATGTTCTGGGGTGAGGTTGCGTTTCTTTTGCCTTACTGGCCTGACTAAAGGGTCAATATTAAGTTTGTGAGTTATAATTTTTGGATCAATCCCGGACATCTCTGCCGCAGACCAAGCAAAAATATCTAAATTTTCAAGTAAGAAACTTACTAACTGGGTTCGAAGTGGTTCGTGATCGAGGCATCGATCTGAAGAGTTTTGGCTGGTTCAATGGCAGAGACTGGTATGTGGACTGTCTCTTCTTTCGGGGCAACTCGTTCGTCAGTATACTCCACTGGTCGCTCGAGCTTGACATCCTCTACCAGCTTTGATTTTCCTTTTAAGGCAGCCACATAGCACTTGCGGGATTCGAGTTGGTCACCTCGCACGACTCTCACTCCGTAATCAGTTGGGAATTTCATCGCTTAGTAGTAAGTGGATACTATCGCACGTAAAACATGTGTGATAGGCCGACCTACTATTGCGTTATAGGGGGAGGGAGTCATGACTACCAGGAACGTGTGCTTAAATCGCACAATGTTTGGCCACGTGCCGACTTCCACAAGTACTGTGATTCGACCAAGATGTCTGACCTCCTTGCCGCTAAACCCTATCAAAGGCGTATCTACCAGTTTCATGTCGCTTTGCTATAACTGTAATTTGTCAAAGGTCTCCTTGAAGAGTATGTCTAATGAGCTGCCTGAGTCCACCAAGATGCGTTTTACCTCGAAGTTGTTAAGCCTTCGCTTCACCACTAAAGCATCACCGTGAGGGTACTGGATCCCACGTGCATCATCCTTAGTGAAGTAGATCAGTTCTTCGAGTCGAGGTCGCTTTGGTGGGTTTTCACATTCGTTCTCCAATTCGCGGACCGAGGTCCTCCCAGCTGCTGATGTACATCCGACGATGATGGACCTACTAGTGATCATGTTAATCACCCCGTGGACTAGTCTTTCCTCTAGCAACTATCACGGTGGTTGCTCATTCTGCCTGCTGACCTCGGGGCCATTCCTCCTCTGGTCCCCCTGTCGATTTGCCTGTCGGTCTGCTTGCCCCCTCTCTTCTCGCAATATGTAAATCTTCAGGTACCCGCAGCGAATAAATTCCTTGATCTCGTCTTGGAGATTCCTGCAATTCTCTGTGTTGTGTCCATGATCTCGGTGGAAATGGAAATAAACATTCGGGTTTCTTGTCACTGGGTCTCCCCTTAACCTGGGAGGCCATTTGACGAAGAAGGAATCCTTAATAGCCCTTAAGATGTCTCCTCGCTTAGCATTCAAAGGCGTATAGGTCGTTCTCTCCACAGGTGGGGTCCTGGAGCGCCGACCTAGCTTGTGGGTGCACGAGGGGGACTGGCTTCTTGACTTGCTTTTTCCCCTGCTCAAGGACTTGTTTTTCTTTCTTTTCTGCCCACCATTGCTCATTCCTTCATTCTCTCTCTTCTTCTTTTCCAATGGTGGATTGTCAATCTTTTGGTTGATCTCCTCCTCGGTATTGATGAACTGATCTGTCAACTTGAGGAATTCAGTGATATCTTTCAGTTTGTTAGCTACCATGTGCCACTTGAACTCTTTATGGGTGATTCCTTTCTTTACCGCATTGAGTCGCACCGCTGGATCCAGGTCCGGTATCTACAAGCAAGTATCGCTGAAGCGCTTTATATAACTTCTGATTGATTCTCCTTCCCTTTGAACCACGTTCATAAGGTTTTCTTGCGACTTCAGACACTTTTTGTTGGTAATGAAGTGCACAGTAAATAGGTCGGAAAATTGGGACCGACTTTTGATGTAGCCCGACGTGAGGTTCCGATACCAAGTTCAGACTACCCCCCTAAACGTAGTGGAGAAGGCCACACACATGCAGGACTCTTCAGCCCCAGCTAGGTGCGTCTGAGACTAGAAGGAATCCACATGATCATTGGGTCAAACGACCCATCATACTTGTCTAACGGGGGCACCTTAAAATCTTTCGGTGTCGGAGTTACCAAGAGCTCAGGAGACAGAGAAGATGACTGGAAAAGTAATGGAGGCGCAGTCTTCGTAGCCACCGAGCTCACTTCTTCCTTTTCTTTGGCTTGCTCTGCTTGCTGGCCTGGCTTCACCAGCAGACTATTTCTGGCCGAGGAGCAGCGTGTCTTGCGACGTCACCGTTGCTACTTCTTCACCGGCTCGGTGTTGGTACTGCTGATTTTGGTCTGGTCTGGTATTTCGGCATTACTATGGACATTATCGCGAGGTAGATCTTGGTTCCTTCTTGCTAGGTTCTCTTGGTTGTGGGGTATGCACTAGCTATCATGAGGGACGGAAGGGTCCTGCCTCAAGTTTGCACCTCGAACTCCGGGCTGGTTATTATCTCCTCGTGAGCCGTCATTTTCCTACTGGGAGTGCCGAGGCGGATTGGCCCTGTTGAGCTGACTATCCCCGGACCTATTTCTAAAATTTCCTTGTGAGACTGGAGTAGTGTGCTGACCATCTCTCATCTCACGGGGTGAAACTTGACCCTTGGGAGGAATTGGTACTTACAAGGTCCCCTCACCCCGATGGGGGAATCGGTTGACATTTTGGCTGGTTCCAAGCCGACTCAGGTTCTGGCCCTGACACAACCCTGGGTGTCGGAGTGGAATCGACTGCTGGTTCGGCTATAGTGATGGGAACTACTACTGATACTGCTGGTACAGATAGTATTGATGATACTGCTGGAATTGTTGGACCTACTGCATCTGGATCTGTATTGTTTGGATGCACAGAACAAGGTAATGGAATTGGGAGTGTCTGATTCCAGGATGGACCACAGATGGCTCGGAGAAAGTCGTGCCCACTGAAGGAAGCAGGACGCTCACTTGCATAGTGCCCTGCGGTACAGACAGTGACGAGACTCCTGACATTGTAAGAGGAATAGTAAACTGGCCAATGCATACCATAGCACCTTGGGGGAAGGTTGATTTCTGATCTTGCCCCCTAGTGGCATTCATCTCGATACTTTTTCCGGTGTTGCTAGAAGAGTCCATTGGGATAAATTGAAAAATAAAGTTGCAACTAAAGTTGGGATGACCTTTCGATCGTTTCTCACAGACGACGCCAATTGATGGTGCGCGATCTAGATACTCCTAGCTGGAAGACGATTCGAACTCCAATTGCGCAGCAAGCTGAACCAATCTGCAAAATAGTAAATCAGAGAACCTGGGGTAGCTAACCCGGCGAGGTCGCTCAGATGCTTAAGTTTGTACTATACTGTGGATGCGAGTTGAATACTTGAGTGCTTGAATGCTAGTGAGTCAAATAATCACGTGTACCTTTGCCTTGGGGTTTTATGTCCTTATATATAATGGAGTAGTCGTGGGCCTTACGAAAGAGCTCCGGCATCTTTGGCTATGCGGATAAGATCTGTTATGTTTTTGAAGGAGAGCAATGTGTTGATAAGGTTTATCGTCTACCTCCGATTTAGGCGGAGCTAGGATGAGTCTCGTCATGATCCGAGAAATTCGGGGTTCGTTGGGGAGGCCTTTCGAGTCGATTACGTGGCGTTTTGGCTCTTTAGCTCCGAATTGGTACTTTGGTTCTTTAGTCCCAAACTAGATTGGGCGTCGAGGTGTCTCTATGCCAAAGTGGTTTTTGGGCCGAGGTGGCTAAACATCCAAGCTCCGAATGTTGCGGGCTGGGTTCGTTTGGTTGAGTTGTCACCCCTCAAGCAGATCGCGTCTACGTGTCCCCTTCTTACTAGGTCATGCCAAATCACCCTTCATCATAAACCATTTAAAAAGAACATAAATTATTTAATAAAATTTTAAATAAATTTTAATAAATTTTCAAAATTACACAAGTATAATAAATTTTCTAAAATTTTCATAAAATTACATTTTTGAATATTAAAGACAATTTAGTGTAATTTTAGAAATTTACCATGTGGTTGATATTCAATATATCCTTTTGATCATTTCTATCATCAAATTGAATACTAGGTTGACGGGGACAATGTTTTCAAATCTAAATCAAACCAGATGGTTAGACTGAAAAAATTGGGAATCGGACACCGTTTCACCTCAAAACCGCTTTTTGTCCAAAAGCTGTTTATTTGGTTAACGAATCGCTGACCTGGGCGGTCGAACCGCTAACCCAGACAACAGTTTTTGGCCTTTTTTTGTTTTTATAATTTTTTATTTTTTGTTAGAGCAGATCATCAGTTCAGACCAAACCATTGGATCGTTCGACCCCATAATGGTTCCCTATCCAGTCCAATTGTAAAAAGCTTGGATGGGGAGTGGGTGCCTTGCCTTGAGCTTAGCTTGGTGTGTAGCATGGCGTGCCAAACCAACCCCCCAAATTATCCTAGAGGGAGGCACGACCCAAGACTCCTCGTGGGCCAGCACGACATGACTCGTACTTTGTGTGGGCCAAATGTGGGTCATGTCGTACTGACCCAGCACGACCCAATTTACACCTCTACTTGAACCTACCCCCAGACAGGGCAAGGAAATTCGAGGATTCTCCATCCTTGATGAGGAGTGGGGTGCCTTGCCCCTGAACTCACTCGACATTGAGGAGTGATTACCTTGCCCTGAACTCGTGTGACATTGGGGACGGGGCGAGGATGGGGTAGAGTGTCTTGAATATGGGGCGAGGAAAAGGATGGGGTGCCCTACCCTGAACCCACCCCATTGTCATTCCTATATAATTGTCAATTATTAGTGGAAATAATAAAAATGTTAGCTTTTATAATTATTTTTATTTAATTAAATTTAATCAAAATTTCAATAATAAAAAGAATAAAAATTATTAAAATTTCTACAAATTGTTAACAAAACTAAATTTATTAAAACATATTTGTTCATATTCAATTAACAATAATTATTTTTTATAAATCAACATTAAATGAAAAATAAAATTATTAAATCTTTTAGATTTTCCTATGCATCGCACAGGTCCCTACTAGTATATATTTTAAAATTGGCCTGTCCACGTCACCATACCTCTCCTTTCTTCAAACCCCCTATCTAATTTTCTATTTTTCTGAATTTTTTATTTTTTTAATCCTACATAATTACCCATTAAACCAGTAAGGAAATCACATATGCTTAACTATTTTTAACAACCATAAAGAAAGAGGGATTTGCTTTTCTAATGTTTAGCCAAGTGGCACTATTTTCCCCCACTTCGTCTTAAATTGTCTCTGATGAAGGGCATTTTGGTCACCCCACACTGTTACAGACACGTGGACGCTGTCAGCGACACAATGTCTAACTCAGCAAGACAGCTTGATAGATCAGTACATGGCAATTGACACCAGGTATGTGGCCGAGTTAAGGCGATCTCGGCTTGCCGACAATAACAACTTGCCCCAAAACCATTCTGTGCACCGCGACTGCACGAACATCGTTACCGCAACTATAGAAACAGCTTGCCGAACCATACACCACAAGACCCGCTGCAACCTGTAGCGCTGCGTGAATCTAGCAACTAATAGTCTAGCACACCTCAAACTGCGGAAAGAGCTCCGCAGAAGACTCAGAAACGTTGCCTAGAGGTACCTGAATCTTAGATAACTATAAAAGGACCCTAGGACCACTCTAAAAGGTATGCGCACATAAGCTTTCATACTCTCTCACATACTCTCACTAAAACCTACTTACTGATTTAAGCATCGGAGTGTCTTCCTGGGTAAAACCTACCCAGGCACTCTAACCCTTCTTTTCTTACAACACTTCCCAGCTCGAACTTACAGTTTACAGCTCGGCAATACAAGACTGAACCTAGTTCAAGCCACATCACAGGACACGAGGGAGTGAGAAGAACACTCATCATTAGTCTCTAATTCGTATTTATCTCCTAAACTATCTCTAACTCCTATTTATCTCTTAAATTATATCTAATTTAGTAGAGAAATTCTCTCCTAAACTATCTCTAATTCCTATTTATCCTCTCCCCCACTTTTTATCTATATCTATCTAAAGAAAGTTTCAAATAAAAAAATTCAGAACTATATAAATGTTATAACGAAATTATATACTAAACATAAAATATTTATTCAAAAAACAAAATATTAATAGATTTAATAATATTCATATTATTAATAATTCAATATTTTTAGAAAATTCATCATGAAATTTTGTAGTAACAATATAAATTATAATTTTACAAATTATTCAATTTAAATGTTATTCAAAAAATAAAAATTTAACATTAAAAATAAAATAAAATATTTAAATATTTCAATAACTGAAAATCTTAAATAAAAAACATTAAAAATAGCTAAATAATATAACAAAATATTTAACATTATGTAATAACATTAAAATAATGAAACTTTTTAAATATTTTACATATTATTTAAACATTTAAATAACGAAATATTTAACATGAAAAATTTTTAAATAGTTAAATTAACGAAATTATGTAATAAATTTAAAAAAAATATTAAAACTAGAAAAAATAATTATAATAGAATTCATAATATTC
The DNA here is from genome assembly GCF_000365185.1 of Nelumbo nucifera. The sequence continues at coordinate 843,558 of NW_010729180.1, forward strand.
ATATTAATAATAATTTAGTATTTTACAAAATCAATAAAAAATTATGTAATAGTAGTAAAATTATAATTTTATGGATTATTAAATGCAACAAATAATTAATATTTTAAGAATTGAAATAATAATATTATTTCCATAACAAAATAATATTATAAATAACTAATTTCACTTATATAAATTTAAAATTATAGAAAATAACTATCAACAAAATTATATTTATTAGTAATAATTTTAGAACAATAGTGTATGCTCATTATATATTTATATATAGTATAATTAATATTTATTTTATTTTCAGTAATTATATATTGTTTTTATAAATATGCTTTCAATAATTATTGGAGATTAAACTATTGTTATTTATTAAAGATTAAAGTATACATTTAGTTGAAAGTAGGAGTGCTCAGTGGTTGGTTTAGTTCAGTTGCAGGCTTTTTCCCCAACCAAATCGATTTGGTCAAGTCCGCAATTTTACACTCGAAACTGATTGACCATTAGTGAAAACCCACAAACTCAGGCTGTATCAATTTGGGTCTATTTTTGGTTTAGTTTGTTTGTTCAAAAGATTTAATCTAAAAAATTAACTTTAAATTTCATAAATTACAATATATTATTAAAAAATAAATTATAAAAATTAAATCTATGGTATAAAATATTTTTTACTAAGAAATATGGAAAATTTCTTACTTTTTCGTATTAAAAAGTTAAATTTAAAATATAAAATATTGATATATATATATATATATATTAATCCCAAGCCGATTTGAAATACTAGAAAATTGACCAACTCGGGTTGAGTTTGTTCGGATTGTTTATTAAAAAGTTAAAATATAAAACAATTATATACTCTTATGTATTTCTATTGTTTAACTTTCGCTTAACAAAGCCCGTGCATCGCACGGGCCCCTGTCACCATGCCTCTCCATGCTCCATTATACCCACCCTACATTCACTTTGACTTTCTCTCCTCTCCCCTTCCCACCACTCCCATTAAGCCATGTCACCCAACTACCTAAAAATATTCCTATAATCTCTCTCATAAGGTATCCCATTTAAACCAATAGGAAAGTATTATGTTGCCCCTCTCCCTAATCAATTCCTAAAATGCATCCCCCCAACCTATGTCCACTCTCCCTCATTTAAAATATTTATATTAATTAATAAATAGTTAAATACGGTTAATATTTAATCCCACCCATATTCAATGAATATTAATTAAATAGTGTTTTTATCAAAAGTTAATAAACACAGTTAGTAAATTACCAAAAATTAAATATTCTTATTAGTATGATTAGTAATTACCAAAAATTAATAAATATTTTTATTAATTAACTCATTAACAACATTTTATAGAAATTTAAAATCTTTAACTAATTTCTATAAAATTGAGAATTATATTTTACAATTATCAAAAAGTATAAAATTTTAGTTATTGTTATTATTATAATTAATAACCAAATACAAATGGGGGAACAARATAYTATAATRTYAGAAMATDAAAYTATTAATTAATTTATATTGAAAAATAAAAGATAAATTAGTGTAATTTTTTAAGTAAACTACCAAATAAAAATATATATTTAATAACAATTTAAAAAAAAAACTTGAATAAATTCCCATAGATACACAAATGTAACAAATTTTTCAAAAATTTTCATAAAACTATATTTTCGAAATTAAAAGATATAAAGTATTTGAAATTTTATTTAAAATGCATTAAATAAATTTTGAAAATTATTAGAATATGTTGGAAATTTTAGGAAAATTTATTACATTTGATAGATTTTGGAAAACCATTAAAAAATTATGCAAATTTCATTGCAAATTATTGAAAATTATTAAAGATAAATTACTAGGAAATGAAAAACTATAATTTGAACAAATAATTACACAAATTAGTATAATATTGGAAAAAGGAAATTATTGGTTAGTTTGTATTAGAAATTATTAGATAAATTAGAATAATTCTGTAAGTAAACCATTAAAAAAATAATTTATTTAATAAAAAATTTAAATAAATTTGAATAAATTTTCAAAATTATACAAGTACAATAAATTTTCCAAAATTTTCATAAAATTACATTTTTGAATATTAAAGACAATTTGGTATACTTTTAGAAATTTACCATGTGGTTGATACTCAATATATCCTTTTAATCATTTCTATAATAAAATTGAATATTGGGTTAATGGGGATAATGTTTTCAAAAATGGATCAAAGCAGATGGTTAGACTGGAAAAATTGGGAACCAGACACGGTTTCACCTCAAAACCTCTTTTTGTCCAAAAACCGTTTATTTGGTTAGCAAATCGCTGACCTGGGCGGTCGAACCGTCAACCCGGACAACAGTTTTTGGCCTTTTTTTGTTCTTCTAATTTTTTTGTTAGAGCGGGTCATTAATTTGGACCGGATAGTCAGATCGTTCGACCCCAGAAAAGTTCCTTATCTGGCCCAATTTTAAAAACCTTGGACGGGGAGTGGGTGCCTTGCTTTGAGCTTGGCTTGGTGTGCGACATGGCCTGGCCCAAGGCTCGACCCATGGACCAGCTCAACCCATGGCACGGCACGGGCCCGTGTGGGCTTGGGCCGTGGGCCATGCCGAACCAACCCCCCAAATTATCTTAAAGGAGGGAGGCATGGCCCATGATATCTCATGGGCCAGCATGGCACGACCCGCACTTGTCGTGTCGTGTCAACCCAGCACGACCCAATTTACACCTCTACTTGAACCCACCTAATACTAGGGACGGGGTTAGGGAAATTCGAAGATTCTCCATCCTTGATGAGGAGTGGGGTGCCTTGTCCCTGAACTCACTTTACATTGAGGAGTGGTTACCTTGCCTTGAACCTACGTGACATTGAGGATGAAGCGAGGATGGGGTAGAGTGTCTTGATTATGGGGTGGGGTGCCCTGCCCTGAACCCACATACTTCGTTGTCATTCCTATATAATTGTTAATTATTAGTGGAATTAATAAAAATGTTAGCTTTTATAATTATTTTTATTTATTTAAAGTTAATCAAAACTTCATTTAAAAATAATAAAAAGAATAAAATTTATTAAAATTACTACAAATTATTAATAAACTAAATTTATTTAAAAATATTTGTTCATATTCAATCAACAATAGTTATTTTTTATAAATCAACATTAAATGAAAAATAAAATTATTAAATCTTTAAGATTTTCCCGTGCATCGCACGGGTCCCTGCTAGTTTAAATTTAAATTTGAAGTAGACCCCATTTATTTGGAAATAATGGAACTGCTAATTGAGAGAAAATCAAGGGAGGTAAGCTCTTTGATAGGGGAGATTGCCTAAAAGAATTAATATGAGAGAGGACCCCTCTCCCCTGGGCGTGTAAAGCATTCTCTCTATTACCTAATCTCATCCTAACCTCCAACTCATGAGAGTAAATCCTATCAGCACTGTTTCTTATACATGAGAGAATCATTATGACTCAAAGGGGATAGACCAAGTCTTTGCAGTCAATAAGTACTCATCTCGGCAGAAGAAGATATTGCATTCAAGTGCAAATACCTGTATCGATTCAGCCAAGGAAAGTGTGTAAACATGGCTGTGCTTCATTCCAAAGACCAAAGGAAGATACGAGAAGGAAATAGACTTCTGCAAGTCAAGAACAATGGTTGTGGTGACTGAAGGTATAATATCGGCTCATGTCAGGTCTGTTTTATTATTTAGTTTATTATTCCATGCTTTTACCTAAATTGCTCAAAGACTAGTGACTACATGGCCGACCTTTAGTGTATCAGAGCAGGCCCCCCAAGACTATAACTCTGTATTAGTTGAACCTCTCGTACTTAGTGATACCATGGCTGCCATTAGGATTTTTTTATTCTGTTTAGTTATTTAAAGGGTTTTGGTAATGCCAATTATCTTCAACATGGCTTGAATTTCGGGTTGTATTTCGTGCCCATTCTATTAAATTCAAGAGGTTTATTTAATTTAATTTAATTTTTCTTGATTCATTATTCTTTTAATGAATTATTTAAATGCATCATTGTTGTAACAAGCCATGTTGGTGGAAACAGTTAATCCCACCATTAACATACAGGGTTATTGTAGTTGCTATCTGTTAGCTAAGCTGTATATGAACATCTGAATACGTGACCAGTAAATGGGTGTCCAATGAATTTAAATGATAGCCATGGATAAAAAAAATATTCTTAGATACACTGATCCATGGCTAATCGTCATATGGACTGTTATATATGAATTTTATGATCAAATAAGTTCTGATTGATCGGAAACATTAGACTAATAAAATGTTTAACAGTCTTGATCACTAAAATCATATATGACACGCTACATGCTCACTGTTTTTCCTTATTTAAATAGGAAAAGGAATATTTTCTTTATTGGACCCCATGTACTGTTATTTAATGCAGTAACCAACAGAAAGTTTGGATTTGCCATGTCTTCAGAATGGCAGTCATGGAGAGACCAAAATTGTTGTTTAATGGGCTGGTATGTCAAATACCTTATTGAATTGGTTCTTGTTATGAGTAGTGGGCTGTAGGCCCATTACCTGAGTTGTTGTTTAGTGAGTTATTATTTGGACCAAGAAATTCCAACTTGTTAATGGGTCAAACCAGACTGGTTCAAACTAGTCCAATTATTGCAATTCGGATGGCGGTCTGATACTTAGCTGAACCGAACAGATTATTCAATAATCATGTTAGACCACTACGATTGATAATTTTGGAAGATAAACCGCATCAACAAATTGGTTTTGAATTGGTTGCGCTACAACAAACATACTTGCTGAGTGGGTCTAGCCAAAGTTGCCCATTGATATTTATAGGATTCCGGAATTGAATGTCAGCATTAAACTAGAATTGTTTGGGCCCAAAGGCGAGCAATTAAGATTTAATGACATCCTAAATGTGAATCATTTGAAGAAACCTAACTCCCTAATACCCAAAGGTATGGGATAGCAACCTCAAGTGATGCACACTTAGTCGATCCAGCAATTGGGTTGAATTCCCAAAGGTAAAACTCAATTGCTTTTACGGAAAAATCCCAATATTCTAAATTTAATTCAAATTTTACAACAAATCTTAATTCCTTCGACATTACTGCAATTCCCATTTTGGACGGTGATAATTATGCAGAATGGAGCGTAATGCTCCACTTAATGATGATGCATCTCAGAAAGAGAAAGAGCACTTAGATGATTGGGAAAGATTCAACCGAATATGCAAATCTATTGTAAATGCCTGCATAAACAAAAGGATAAGATGTGATATTCCCGAAAAAGATACCATGGCTGAATATCTTGCAGCCATTGAAGAACACTTTGTCGCCTCGAAAAGGTGGTCTCACAGACATTATTGAACAAATTAGTTAACATGAGATTAGCTAATTCAAAATCTTTTAGAGTCCATATTTTGGAAATGAAGGACATAAGTGACAAGCTCAATAGTCTTGGTGTGATTGTTACAGATCCTTTCTTACCTCCTTGTCAGCTGAGTATGGACCATTCAAAGTGTCATATAATACTCAGAAGGAACCCTAGAGTTTTAACAGGTTCTTGACTATGTGCGTACAAAAAGGAGGAGAGACTTAAACAAGAGAGGCTGGAAACTGCCAATCTTGCTATGAAAGGTGAGAAAAAGAGGAAAGGTTCTATACAAAAGAGCAAGGGGCACAAAAATGCTAAAGGAAAGCCAAAGAGCGAGCCCATTTACTTCTTTTGTAAGAAGAAGGGTCATTTTAGAAGTGGCTATACAAGATTTAAAAGCTGGCTAGAAAAGAAGAAGTGTCTGAAGGGGAAAGAATCATGTACTAATCTTTCCTTGGTATGTGAATCTAATTTTGTTTAAGTCCTACTTTGATTCATGGTGGATTGATTTGGGTGCAACAACCCATATTGTTAACACCATGCAAAGACTACCAAAGATAAGGAAGCCAAAATTTAATGAACAGTTCATCTTTTTGGGAGACGAAAATAAATTGGCTATGAGAGCCATAGGAGATTTTGAAATAATTTTAATTACTAGTTATAAATTAATTTTGAACAATGTGGTTTGTGTTCTTGGATTCTCCAATAACTTGATTTCTGTTTCCAAACTAGTACTTAATGGTTATAGAGTTAATTTTTATGATTTAAAGTTGGAAATATTTTATTCATCTAGATTAATTGGTTTTGGTGATTTGATTGATAACTTATATAAATTAAATTGTTCATTAGATTTGGACAAATTAATGTCCTATACAGTCAGGACAAAGAGGAGTTCAACAGCAAAGAACTCTTTATTCTTGTGCATAGAAGGTTAGGTCACATTTCAATTTATCGCCTTAAGAGACTCATGAGTGACAGAATTTTGCAATGCATGAGCCTTGAGAATTTCCTCACTTGTATTGATTGTATCAAAGGAAAACAAATCAACAAGAAGGGAAAGAAAGCAACAAGGAGTAAAGCAAGACTAGCTTTGATTCACATAGATATATATGGACCGCTCCCTACTTGAGTGGTCAAAGATACTTTATAATTAGACCTGTTCATGGGCCGGGCTTTCACTCTATATTAATAGATTTTTCTAAGGCCCGAGCCCGAGCCCGGCCCGACCATCGGGCCTACAACTTGGGTCTGAGCCTGGCCCTCATAAAAAGCCCGAAGCCCGGGCCTGGGCCCGAGCCCGAAATTTATCCCATATTGTTACTACTACTGAAGCGACTGAATAGAGAGAGAGAGAGAGTGAGAGAAATTATAAAGAAAAAAATAAAAAAAATGTATATATTAAATTATAAATATATATATTTCAATAAATATTATATTATTTATATATTTTATATAATATATAAAATACATATTATGTATTTTATAAAATATATAATGTTGAGTCGGGCTAGGCTTTTTTTGACAAATCCCGAGCTCGGCCCGTAACACAGTCGGGCTTACTGTGTTAGGCCCAAGGTCAGGCCCGCGGGACTAATTACATGACCAAGCCCGACCAGGGTGCGGGCTTGGCCGGGTCAGGCCATCGGGCTACCCGACCCTTGAACGGGTCAGGCCATCAGGCTACCCGGCCCATGAACAGGTCTATTTATAATATTCATTGATGACTACTCAAGGTATATGTATATATGTCTATTTCATGAAAAGTTTGAAGCCTTACAAGCATTTAAGACTTTCAAGGTGGAAGTAGATGGGAACGCAATAAAGATAGTCCGTTCTCATAGAGGAGGAGAGTATTATGGGAGACATATTGACTTAAGACAAAGTCCTCTATCCTTTGCTTTGTTCTTAAGAAAACAAGGTATTTTCGCGTAGTTACTACTAGAGCTATAGCTACTGAACGTTAGTTACAGACATAAAACCGTAGCTAAAACATGGGATACAGTGAACAATTTCATGTCCGTGGCTATTAGATGAACTTTAGCTACAGACATTTAGTCCGTAGTTAAAAGTTGTTTATCCGTGGCTAAAAGTTACTTATAGCCACGAATTTTAGGTATCCGTAGCTATATATTACAAAAAGGATATGTTGACCTATAGCTACGCTCATTTCATATGTCGCTAAAGATTCTCTTTTTCTGTGACTAAAAACTATTTATAATTATTATCCGTGGCTATAACCATAAAGTTCACTTTGACTGCATTCATTTTATTCATGCTAAAAGACACTTTGCTTGTAGCTAAAAGCTATTTATAATTATAGCCATGGATTAGAAAATATTATAAAATAATAAATATATTTTAAATTAATAAACTAATAAATATTTTAATAAATATATAATAATTAATTAAATATTTACTCAATTGATTAAAAATTAATGTAATTCATGGAAAATTAATAACTGATAATCATATATATAATATTACTTAGAACTAATTATTATTTATTAATTACTACTAATAGTATATTAATAATTGAGAAATAATTAAAATAAATAAATACAATTAATAATGAATAAAAAGATTAAATAACAATAATAATTAGTGATTGCTATTTAATAATAGTTAATCTAGCAAATAAATTATTAATTAATAATTTCATAAGTACATGAATAAAAAGATAATAATCTCTAAAATATAAATAAATAAATATTAAAAATTATTTAATTCATTAAAAATAATCATTAAAATTAATTAAATTATTTAAATCAATTTGAAACTGATGTAGTGCAATCTGGTCACTCCTACCTGGCTGCTGACTGGCTCCTTGTCGGCAATGGACGACACCTGAAAAGATGAAAAGAAGGATTCCCGAGGATTTTACCCGGTGGGAATACTCCGATGCTTAAGTTAGTATTGTGTATAGGAAGCAAAGGGAAAACGAAGGCTAAGAGTGTAGGTCGCGCTTTATCACTATACTCGAGAGATTAGAGGTCTCAAGAAGAAGCTTCTCTTTTGCCCTGAGGGCTTTTATAGGGGCGCTCTTGTGAGATCGGGCATAACCACCACTGGGCCCCTACCACAGTCGTTACCTGCCAGGGCTGCGTAGGTGGCCGTTGTGGCGTACTCCTCACCCGGGTGAGTGACACGTCTCCAAAGTGACAGGCACACCTCCGCCTGCTGAGAGACGTGGGTGCAGACTGTCGAAAGGACAGAGACTGCGCTGTTAGTAAGGGACGTGGCGTAGTCTGATCGGTACGGCCTGTCAAATAGAAGCTTCTTGAGGAATGCTCGTGCAGCCCATTCGCGAGCTACTTTGCAGTGAGCTCGGAATACTTCAGGAGTACCCTTAGTAGAATTGGTCCTCGGAATGACTTGTTTGCTTGGGAGCTCGGGCGAGCTGGTTTTCTTAGCTTGCAAGATAAAGTTGCCTCGGAATATCCCTTTAGAGGTAACTCGGGGAATCTGGAGCTTGCGTTGTGGCGAGCTCCTCCTTTTGCGCGCTACGATGTAGCAAGCTGTTTTATGGGCCCGTTACTTGGTTGTACTGGGCCACAATGCTGAGTTGTCGCTTACGCTGAGTCAGTGTCTACGTGTCATTGAGCTAAGAGTATCGCCTTAGCGCGGGGAGTTTATAAAGTGCAATGGACTGATTTGACCAAAATTCAAACTTGATTGACTATCCTCATTAAATGCATTTGCGGGAATCAAGAGATCTTCTGACTTCCTTGACTTTTCGGATTCCGAAAACGTGCTGAGGTGGCCTTTAACTCCGAACGTCGTGCGGCTGCGACTACCTTAATTATGGAAGATGTGCCACCAATCGCCTTCGGTTTTCAAAAGGCGTGCGGTCAGGGCACCCGTGGACCGTTGGATCTACTTTGATCCGGGCCGTCAATTTGAAAGGGTGGAAACTATAAATAGGGGGCCCCCTCGGGCCCTATTTTCTCCCGCGCCATCTTGCTGTCTTTGGATTCTGAGATCGTGCACTTCACCTAGTCTACCCGAGTTCCTCAGTCTGCTCCGTTCCGTCTACTCTGGTGAGTCCCAATCATTGTCTGTCATATCTGGGTACCCATACCATACCTATCACAGGGGCAATAGCCAGGATGATGATGCTCCCTCGAGCTCAAGGGGATTCTGGGAGCAGATCCTGGAGGCTCGGGAGGCCTCTGGCGACATGGCATCTACTTCTAGGGGGAGGGAGCCTGATACCTTTGGCCCTTCCTTAATGACAGCGGAGAGACTCAGGTCTCTGGTCTGCTACTTTCGCCTCCTTGGGGACCTGGTTTACAGCCTCCCTACTGGTAACTTCCCTTGGGAGCATGGTCCCAATGACATAGTAATCTTTCAGGAACAACTCGAGGCAGACTTGCGTCTCCCCCTACACCCCT
>NW_010729180.1:859018-881922 GCF_000365185.1 Nelumbo nucifera
TGGGTGATCGGTCGACCTATTATGGCATTGTAGGGGGAGGGGGTCGCTACCACCAGGAAGTTGTGTTCGAATCTGACCACACAAGGCCATGTGCCAATCTCTACAGGTACTACTACTTTCCCAAGGGGACAGACTTCTTCTCCGCTGAAGCCCACTAAAGGGGTGTTTGTAGGCTTCAGGTCACTTCTCTGCAACTGAAGCTGGTCGAATGCAGCTTTGAAAAGGATGTCGGCTAAGCTGCCTGAGTCCACGAGTACGCGCCTGACCTCGAAGTCGTTGATTCTTAACTTTATCACGAGCACGTCATCGTGGGGGTAGTGGACTCCTCGCGCATCATCTTCTGTGAAGAAAATCGGCTCTTCTGTTCTCGGCCGCTTTGGGGGGTTCTGCTCCTCCCGGGTGACCTCATGAACCGACGTCCGAGCTGCCACTGAAGTGCAACCCGCAACGATCGAACCTCCCACTATCATGTGGATGGTCCCCCGAACTGGCCTCTCCTCTAGGGGCTGCCTCTGCGATTGTTCGGCCGGCCTACTGCTGGACTTGGGGGCATCTTTACCGTGCTCCCCTTGCCGACTTGCTCTATTATTATTGTTATTATTGTTATTATTATTGTTACCGTGCTCCCCTTTACTGTGACCGTGATCTTTGTGAAAACTGCAATACAGACTCTTATATCTTTCATTGGGATCCCCCCTCAGATGGGGTGACCACTTCACGTACGGGGCGTCCTTGATCGCCATCAGGATCTCGACCCGCTTCGCGTTCAGTGGGGTGTAATCAGCTCGGTTCGCTATAGGAGCCCAAAAAAATTGACCCGGCTTTGCCCCTCGAATCGTTTACTTTTTTCTTCGGTTGTCCCCTTGACTAGAAGGCTCTCCTTCTCTCTTTCTTTTTTCAGGTGCACCCTCGCTTTTCTGGTTGATCTCCTCTTTGATGGCTATGAACTTGTCCGCAAGCTTCAGAAACTCAGTTATGGTTGCGGGTTGGTTGACGACCATGTGCCACTTGAACTCTTTGTGCGTCACGCCCTTCTTGGCTGCTGCAAGGCGTACGGCGGGTCCAGGCGCGGTATCTGCATACAAGCATCGTTGAACTGCTTGATATAGCCCCGGATGGACTCTCCCTCTCTTTGCGCTATGTTGAGGAGGCTTTCTTCAGTTCGCGGGCACCGTTTGCTGGTGACGAAGTGGGACGTGAAGGCTTGTGCGAATTGCGCCCAACTTCTTATCGACCCGGGTGCCAAGTTCCGGTACCACGTGCGGGCTGCCTCCCTAAAAGTGGTGGAGAATGCCACGCACATGCACGACTCACTAGCTCGCGCCAGGTGCATCTGTGACTGAAAAGCATCTACGTGGTCGTTCGGGTCTAATGATCCGTCATACTTGTCAAGAGGGGGGAGCTTGAAGTCCTTGGGCATTGGGACTGCCAGAAGTTCGGAAGACAGGGGGGATGGAACCGAGAGGAGGGGAGCTTTGACTTCGGCTAAGCTTACCTCTTCTTTGCCCATGAGCTCGGGCAAATCGTGGGTGACAGATCAGTGAGCTTGGCGGCGGCGTCTCTGCTTCTTAGTGGGCTCGGCATTCGTGCTGCTCACCTCTGCGTTGTCCGGAATGGTTTGTGCAGGAAGTAGCCCGGTCTGCTAGTGATGGTTGCGGACAGAGGGGTCCTGCTTGGAATCTGTTGCCAGGACCTCGAACCGGTTCTCAAGGAGCGGGGTTTAAAACTTCGACTGCCAAGGTGACGTAGACCTGGCGAGCTGGGGTCCTCCCAACCTGCCCGCCCGCGGTGAGATCGGGGTAGCTGGTCTCTCTCATCTGTTGTGGGGGGAGGCCTGATTTTTTGGGAGGTTTTGGGGGACCTCTCCTTGGCTTGAGGGGCGCTCATCTTGGCGGTGAGACTTAGCTTGCTGCGAGGCTGGGTGCCGAGGCGGGAATTGCGGCTGCTGAAGTTGAGGTTGAGGCAGCTGGGGGAACTACTGTTGATACTGATACTGGGACACCTGGTGCAATACGTGTTGTTGATAGAGCTGAAGTTGCTGGAACTATTGCATTTGGGCCTGCATGGCCCGCATGCACTGCATCAAGTCCTCTAGTTGGTTTGAGTTGGCCGCTGGGGGCACGACCGAAGGTTCGGTGAACGTCGCTCCGACTGTAGCAGGGAGTGGGGCGACGAAAGGTGCCACTGTGAGAGGCACATTCAAGCTGGGGATTCCGTCAGCAGAGAGGGGGACGGTGAACTGTCCGATACAGACAATAGGAAGCTGGGGTTGTTCCCTGGAGTTGTCCATTTCCGTGCTTCGTCCGACATTGCTAGAGGAAGCCATGAGCATTGGATTGTTTCGAGGAAGATAAGAACTGAGAAAGTTTAGAGAGAAAGGCCTTTTGAAGCATTTCCCACAGACGGCGCCAAATGATGTAGCGCAATCCGGTCACTCCTAGCTGGCTGCTGACTAGCTCCTTGTCGGCAACGGACGGCACTTGAGAAGATGAAAAGAAGGATTCCCGGGGATTTTACCCGGTGGGAATACTCCGATGCTTAAGTTAGTATTGTGTACAGGAAGCAAAGGGAAAACGAAGGCTAAGAGTGTAGGTCGCACTTTATCACTATACTTGAGAGATTAGAGGTCTCAAGAAGAAGCTTCTCTTCTGCCCTGAGGGCTTTTATAGGGGCGCTCTTGTGAGATCGGGCATAACCGCCACTGGGCCCCTGCCACAACCTTTACCTGCCAGGGCTGCACAAGTGGCCGTTGTGGCGTACTCCTCGCCCGGGTGAGTGACACGTCTCCAAAGTGACAGGCACGCCTCCGCCTGCTGAGAGATGTGGGTGCAGACTGTCGAAAGGACAGGGACTGCACGTTAGTAAGGGACGTGGCGCAGTCTGATCGGTACGGCCTATCAGATAGAAGCTTCCTGAGGAATGCTCGTGCGGCCCATTCGCGAGCTACTTTGCAACGAGCTCGGAATACTTCAGGAGTACCCTTAGTAGAATTGGTCCTCGAAATGACTTGTCTGCTTGGGAGCTCGAGCGAGCTGGTTTTCTTAGCTCGCAAGATAAAGTTGCCTCGGAATATCCCTTTAGAGGTAGCTCGGGGAATCCGGAGCTCGCGTTGTGGCGAGCTCCTCCTTTTGTGCGCTACGATGTAGCGAGCTGCTTTATGGGCCCGTTACTTGGTTGTACTGGGCCACAATGCTGAGCTGTCTCTTACGCTGAGTTAGTGTCTACGTGTCACCGTTTCATAGGTTGGGTCAAATCATCCTTCATCAGAAACCATATTATTTATTGTACATAATAAAGCATATATACTAGGCCTGTAAATAGGTTTGGACTGGCCTCAGGCTAGGGGTGCTCATGGTTCGGTAACCGAACCGTGGGGCTTTTTTTTTGAATCGAATCGAAACTACTGGTTTTTTGGACAATCAGTAACCGAAACTGAACCAAAACCAGTCGATTAACCTGTTGACCGGTTGGGTTAACCGTCGGTTTTTCAATTTTTTTATTTTTACAATATATATTATAAAAATATATAATAAAAAAATTATAAATATATATAAAATATTATATTTTAATAATAAATAATATATCATATATTATAAATATATATTTATATATATAATGCATATTTATTAATTTATAATATATAAAAATATATAATATATAATATACATAAATATATATAAAATATATAGAAATATATGTATATTGGTTGGTTTGATTAACTGTCGGTTTTCTATATTGGTTAACCGAAACCGAACCAGTACCTTCGGTTTTTTAAAACACGACCTAGGCCTGGTCCATTAGCACCTCGCGGGAAATTTTCACTTTCTTCTCCGATAATCAAAATTTCTCCATCCCCTTCTCTCTCGTTCTGTCGAGAATCTATAGGTCGAGCCTGGAACATCTCCTCTGCGCTCACCCAAACGATCCCTAGCTTGTTGGAATCCCAAGGTAGGCTAGGTTGAGTGGAGGGTCGAAGGTTCCTTCTTTTAAGACTCTTTGGTCAGTTCTCAATTCTCTATTCCGCCAGTTTCCATTGAAGTCGTTAGGGACTTAGGGTTAGCTATTTTTTTCTCAGTTCCACCATTATAAAAGGATTGAAGACCACTGTTTGTTGCCATTGATGTTCTATTTTCATCGCTTTTTACTCACAAATCTTCTCACAGTGCCATTCCTAACCAAACTTCACCACAAACGAAGTTGATACCTTAGGCTTAGGTTTTTTTTCTTTTTTATCTTCTCCCATTTGATATCTATTTGTATGAAATGATTAGTTTCCCTGGAGTCATAGTGATTTGGAAAGAATTTGTTTTTTCATCATTCCCAAATCTGTTTTAAAGCACTCCACCTATAAAATCTGTTTCACGCATATAGATTAATTCAATTATTCAACTATTTTGTTCAAGTTATTAAAAGGTTGCAGGTTTTAAAAATATGATCTGACTATATTAAAGAGATTCTCGATCAGACTGAATTGTGGATCGAGTTTTGGGTTTTTTTTAAGTTTATTGAGACTTGAGAGGCTTATGTCTTTTCAGGCGTATAGAATCTATTTGACAAAATCCCCCAATCAGTCCTATATCACTATGCATACATGAACTCCTTTAAGCAAGTATTCAACAACCAAGGAGAAATGGAACATGTCCTCTCAAGGCCTTAAATGATGACTCAACATCCTTTAATATGCATCGGTTCCTTTCCTCCCAAAGACACATTATTGAATGGATAATAGCCCTTCAATCCCAAGGGACAGTTCAATGGTTCAATAATCCAAATTGAAGCTTGACCCATAAGTAGTGCTTTACAAGCATTAGATTGGGATAATCCTAATTTGGGGGTTCAAATTCATAGACATTCAGAATTGAATATGTGGTCTTTTCCTTGGATATACCTTGGTCAAGTTTTTAAGTCAGTTTTTGGTCCTAGCGGAGAGCAAAAGTCCTTCGTGGTTAGGAATCTAATTCGATTGGATGGGGCATGGGATAGTGATAAGGTGAGGCATTTGTTTACTGATGGTCTAGCTAATGGTATCTTGCAATCTCATATTTTTTTTTGGGTAGAAATGAAAATTTTATTTGGACTGATTTAGTTGTAGGAAAGTTTTCTATTAATGATTTCTATTTCAAACATTGAATTAGGTCTCATGCAGTTTTGGATGATTCTCTCATTCAAACTCTTAATCGAATTTGGAAACTTAAAATTCCTTCTCATTTTAGGCGTTTTATTTGGCATGTTTGCAGGGTTTTTTGCACTAAGAATATTTGTTTGATGTATGAATGTAATGTTGAATCTCTTTTCCATTCCTTTTGGTTCTTGTCCTTTTGCCAGGGCCATTCTTTTTGCTAGCCCATGGGATTACCTTGTCTTTCTAGGTAGTTGGTCATCTCCTTTTGGTTTTGTTAGGAATGCTTTAGCTTGTTTTAATACTAATATGGATAAATCTAATTTTCTGGGTTGGTTAGCAATTACTCGGTATTACATATTGCGGGTAAAAATGACCAGTTTTTTAAATCTATCATGTTTGTGTGTTTGGGTTTTGAGAATTGAAATAGATTTCCTTTTACCTTTTCCTACATGAGGAGGGAGTTCAAACTATTAATACCCCATGGTTCTATGCAGGAGCATCCCTTCAAAGATTAACTTAGTATATCCAAATCCATGTGTATCCTAACAATTCTGTTGTATTGATATATCCATGTCTTTCTTATGTGTACCATGATACATGTCTTAAAATTATCTCTTTGATATTCATATATACTAATAATACTTTTAGCTTTGATGAAAATGATGTTTGATTATGATTATTTTGTTCTATTTGTTATCTTTGCTAGATTAACTGGCAAACAGTTGCAAGGAAGAAGCATTGAACATGATATTTTTTATAGGTATTAAAATAATGCCCTCTCTCTCTCTCTCTCTCTCTCCTATTTTCAACCTTAATTAGTTATCTCAAGGATCAGTGTGATAAGTGTTATTCCATTATATACATGTGTAATTGAGTTTTAAGCCAAGTCTTGGACTTTCAAACCTTTTGTAGGCTAGGAATCAGGAGCCACAAAAATACAAAGCATTAGTTTTACAAAGTTTATTTTCCATTAACTATAGGTGTCTCTTTTAAGTTAATATTTATCAGCATTCCTTATTTCCCTTGCCACTAGGTTGCTATAAAACATTCATACCTAAACTCACCAAAAGGAGCTGGATTGGGAAAAACAAAAAGCATCCAGTTTACAGAGTTAACTTCCTACAAGTCCGGTTTACCATTTTTTGCATTCCTTATTTCCCTTACTAGGTTGCTTTAAGATATTAGCACCTGACTTTACCAAGTTAAAACTGCATTCCTTATTTCCCTTGTCACTAGGTTCCTATAAAACATTCATACCTGAACTCACCGAAAGGATCTAGATCGGGAAAAACACAAATAATCCAGTTTACACAAATCATCTGGTAAAAGTAATCGAGGAGGACAAATTGTCAATCAGTGGAGAACTTAAGAAGCCTGCTTGCAGCAAAAGTATGGTTGATCAAACCTGAAACAATCATCTAATAATGCACTTGGTTAAGGTGCTTCAGATTCCGACATTTCTGCAATACGGTATCTAAGACTGAGGCATCTATTTTCAATGTGAAATTCTGGTTAAAAGATGACTCGGCTGCAGAAATACAGATTTTTGAGAAATTCATAGACCAAAATAGGGGCAAGCAACAATGCATGTAGAGAATCTTTTTGTGAGGCTGTCAAGTATTAGAAAGTTGTAAATGAATCGATAATCAAGATCACAACCATGAAGGCATTAATGAAATCCATCTTCATCTTCTTCTACAGAGAAAAAGGAGTTGACAAAAGCAAAGATGTATATGTTAGAGCGTGCCTGATCAAGTCATTAACTTGAGGAGGAACATTAGGGCAGTTTTTTGCATCCTTCCCATATGTTCTAAGTATTCCTTTATTTGATGTATCCCACCACCACTGTTCACAATAGTCAAGTTCAAGCACTCTTCCACTTTTCCTAGATTCATCTTGTATTTCAATGTAGTGTTTTCAATTAAAATCTTCTCTTTCACGAGTTCTCTTTTTATTCTTAGAAATAGATGAAGCATTAGTCTAGGATTTTTCATCCATGCTGTTGAGAAAAATGAAAGTAAGGTTAAAAGAATTTTAATTTTAATGAATAGAAAATTAATTAATAGATCAAGTTAATGATTTCATCTAACCAAAAAGGTAAAAAGATTAGAGTATATATAATAATGGAAATGAGATTGGACACAATTATGTCAAGGGCCTAGCTAGTGATATATGGTGTATATTTCCACCCTATAGTTCCTTGTGTACATGTTGTGATTGTAATACTCTTGGATATTTGCTTGAAATGTAATCAGGGCTGAAATCCACATTTCGGTATTTGCTTTCACATAATATATCATTCTTGATTTTATATCTCAAAAAATGTGATTTCTAACTTATTCTTTATTATTTTCTTACATGTTCACACTTCACATGTGCGGATGAAAACAAATTTGATCAAATTTTACATGTAAGTTTTTCTTTTGGGGGGGGGGGATTGAGCTTCATGTATTCAAGATCCTTAAATTTGTAATAGATTTTAAACACATGGATGTATTAAAGCATCTTGAGATGTAGTTCATTTTTTCATTATATAATCTTTTATTGGAATTTTGTGTTCAAGTTTCATCTTATATTATGAATGAAATAAGTTGTACTTGTATTCAATACAGGAAAAAAGTATTTAAAAAATGTAATGGAAAAAATTTTAGGGTCTAGCCATTAGTCATAGATTAACAATTTTAGCTATGGATAGAAAAATCGTAGTTATAAATGTTTTTTTGCTACATACTACCTAAATCGTAGCTATAGGTTTTCATTTTTAGCTACCGACAACTTAAATCCGTAGATGTAGATTTACATTTTTAGCTACGGTCAAGTTAAACTATACCTATAAATTCATAATTATAGCTACGAACATTACAAAATTGTAGCTATAGATCCAAATTTTGTAGCTATGAACATCTCAAAACCGTATTTATAGAGTGACATTTAGCTACAGTTGTGTGACAAACTGTAGCTATAAGGTCAATTTTGTAGCTACAGACAACTTCAAAACCATAGCTAAAAATGTACATCATAGCTATAGGTTAGTTTTAGCTATAGATTTTATCATCCGTAGCTATTGCCTATAGCCACCACGACTATAGTTATTGTTTTTTGACTGTAGTTAGTCTGTAGCTATAGACCTATAGTTATAGTTTTTTGCATTTATAGCTACGGTTTTGTCTGTAGCTATAGGTTTATTTTCTAGTAGTGAGTACACAATGCCTGGGTCATCGAACTAGAATGGTATAGCTGAAAGAAAAATAGAACCCTTATGGACATGGTAAGGAGTATGATGAGTGACTCTGTCTTGCCCATAAGCTTATGGGGAGAAGCCCTGAAAACCACAATGTACGTATTAAATAGAGTATTGACTAAGTCAGTACCGAAAACTCCTCTTGAGTTATGGGTTGGAAAGAAATCCTGTTTAAATCATGTGCATATTTGGGGTTGCAAAGTTGAAGGGTATACAACCTGCAATTAGGGAAATTGGATCCTATGACCATCAACGAACATTTTGTAGGGTACACTAAAAGATCCAAAGGGTTCAGGTTCTATTGTCCAAATAATTCCCCGAGAATTATAGAGTTAAGAAATGCAAAGTTCTTAAAGGATCTCTTAGAGAGTGGGAGTGAACATATCAGAAGCATTGAGTTTAGGGAAGTCCAAAATATTGATAGACATCTCAATGTTGTTCTGCCTATAGATTCTGTTGTGGTACAAGAAGAACAACCATTAGTAGAGCAAATTACTGAGGTAGAAGCAATTGTTGCTCATCTACGAGAACCTATAGAACAAATACCATCTCTCGTAGAGAGCACAGAAGCACCTATACTCCCTAGGAGATCAATTATAATAAGAAGAAACACTGCATCTTTTGACTATGTATACTTTCAGGAGACTAAGTTTGATATGGGTCCTTTTATAAACCCACTCACGTTCAAAGAAGCCATGGATAGTCATAACTCCGCACTCTGTCTTGAGGCCATGAAGAGTGAAGTTGACTCTATGGTTGCTAATGGTGTTTGGGGCTTGGTAGCACTACTGGTAGGTGCTCGTACAATTCCATACAAATGGATATTTAAGACTAAAAGAGCGCCTACTGGTAAAGTTGAGAGGTACAAAGCTAGGCTAGTGGCCAAATGGTACAATATAAAGAAGGGAGTTGACTACAATAAGACATTTTCTCCTGTCTCTAAGAAAGATTCATTCAAAATAATCATAGCCATAGCAACTCATTATAACATGGAACCACATCAAATGGATGTAAAAATGACTTTTCTCAATGGTGATCTAGAAGAGGAAATGTACATGGAGCAACTCGAAGGGTTTGCAGCTAAGGGTAGGGAACATATGGTTTGTAGGCTGAAAAAGGCTATCTATGGGTTGAAACAGGTCTCCTTCTAGTGATACTACAAATTTCATAATATTATTACATCTTTTGGATATAAAGAAAATGTTGTTGATCAATGTATATACCTCAAAATCAATGGGAATAGTTCCATTATGCTACTGTTATATGTTGACGATATTTTGTTAGCTAGAAGAGATATGGATCTATTATACCAAACCAAAGAATTTATAAAACAGAAATTTGACATGAAAACATGGAGAAGCCTCCTATGTTCTAGGAATTGAGATCCAAAGAGATAGAGCCTGTAAGGTTTTGGGGTTATTCCAAAGGGCCTATGTCCAAAGGGTCTTAAAGCGGTTTGGGATGGAAAAATGTGCACCAAGTGCAGTTCCCATTCATAAAGGAGATAAATTTAGCAGCGAAAGTTGTCCTCAAACTAAATATGAGAAAGAGGACATGAATAAAGTTTCTTATGCATCAGTTGTTGGCAGTTTGATGTGTACACAGGTTTGCACAAGACCTGACGTTGCCTTTGCAGTGAGAGTACTGGGTAGAATTCAAAGTAACCTAGGTAGGGAACATTGGAGAGCTGCAAAGAAAGTCCTTAGATATCTATAGGGAACTAAACAATATGTTCTCACATATAAAAGAGGGGACGAACTGAATCTGTGTGGGTATACCAATTCAGATTATGCTGGTTGCCTAGACACTAGAAAGTCCACATTGGGATATGTATTCCTTCTTGATGGAGGAGTAGCAAGCAGAAACTAAGAGATTCATCTACAATGGAAGTAGAGTTTATTGGGTGCCATGATGCTACAACGCATGCAATATGGTTAAAAAACTTTATTGTCGGTTTGGATGCTCTTGTATTAGATTATGTAGACAGACCAATACAATTTTACTACGATAATGTAGCAGTTGTGTTTTTCTCTAAAAGTAACAAGAGAATTAGCCAATGCAAGTACATAGATTTAAAGTACTTGGAAGTGAGGGATAGAATACAAGAATGCATGGTAGATATCCAACAAAATTGACAAGATGTTGGCAGACCCTATGGCTAAGGGGTTGTCCCCTATAATTTATCAAAACCATGTGAAAAACATGGGTATTGTTAGTTCGTTGGATGAAGGCAGCTTGATTGGATGACACATGTTGATGCCTCTTGTATACGTGGATGTCCTATAGCCTATCACCTTGTGCACATATATGTAGTGATAGGCAATGGACCAAAACACGGCAGGGTCTGTACACTAAGGGTTGTGATGTATAATGGTATAATACACGGAAGGAAACTCTAATAGTTAGAGGGAACTACCATGATTTGCATTGTGCTAGTAATTTCCTAAGTTGTTTAGTTACATGTGTATACTTACATAATCTTTAGCCTTGATCAAGATAAATTTATTGTATGATTTCTATCTATGTCCACTATTTTGGGTCAAGTGGGAGATTGTTAGAAAAAATACCCATACAGGTAGGACCTGGATTGTGGCCCATCATAGTGACCACAATCAAGATTGTTTGGTCCTAATCCAACCACCTAAATAGAGCTCAATATGTGGGTGGTAGGACTTAAACACCTTCCTGAAACAACTCCAAAATTTGGGGATTTGACAATTTAAATTTAAATTTGAATAACCTCATTTATTTGGAAATAATAGAGCTGTTAATTGAGAGAAAATCAAGGGAATTAAATCCCTCCTCTTTAGGTAAGCTCTTTGATACGGGGAGATTGTTTAAAAGAATTAATATGAAGGAAGACCCCTCTCCCCTGGGCGTGTGAAGCATTCTCTCTATTACCTAACCTCCAACTCATGAGAGTGCATCCTATCAACACCATTTCTTAGAGAAAGGATACATGAGAGAATCATTGTGACTCAAGGGGATAGGCTAAGTCCTTACAATCAATAAGTACCCATCTTGGCAGAAGAAGATACTGCATTCAAGTACAAACACCTGTATCGTTTCAGCCATGGAAAGTGCATGGATGTGGCTGTGCTCCATTCCAAAGACCAAAGGCTAATATGAGAAGGAAATCGACTTCTACAAGTCAAGAACAGTGGTTGTGGTGACTGGAGGTATAATGTTTGTTTTTTTTTTTTTTGTTGTTTTGATCAGCCAAAGTAATCACTAGTCTTAAAGATCTGCTCATGCCAGGTTTATTTTATTATTTTAGTTTATTATTCCATGCTTTTACCTATCAAAGACTAGTGACTACGTGTTAATGGGCATTATTCCATACTTCAAGGCCTCAAATAATGAATGTTAATGGGCATTAATATCTTAAATATAATACTTAATGAGAGGGATTTGAATGAGGACAAAAGTAGTTCAAATTACATTATTGTCCTTACAATTAAAGAGGGACCAAATTTAGAAATTGAGGTATTTTAGTCAAATAAATGTTCACACTATCATTCACAATTTTAATATTAGCACTAGCATATGTGTGTGCGCTTTGCAAGTGACAAATTTTGTGATGAGGATGATAATATATAATATGTTTCCAAAATTGTTTATATTTTTTTTTTATATTTTCATGTCTATAAAAATTTATTTTTACTTGTTACACTTATTATGTTTCATTAATATAGAGATATGCCTAAATATTTTCTACATATATAATTTATATATTATTTTGTATATTTTTGTGTTTTATATTTTTAAAAATTTATTATTTAATTATAACTTTACGAGTTAACACATTTGACCTCAAATGTTGAATTGATGTGCCACCAAATAGGAAAATAATTTCACTTTTGTGTTAGCTTTGAATTTTGTATTTTTTATTTATAACATCAAGAAAAAGTTAAAAAAATTATTGTTTCTTGTATATATTTTTTAATATGATCAATATATAATATTAGAGGTGTGTCTAAGTGTTTTCTATAGAGTTTCTATCTTTGTCATATTTTTTATATTTTTATCTTTTTTCAATTCTTAATATTTAATTATTAAATCAATGGCTGATACACATGACCCAAAGGTTGACTTGTGGAACCGCTACCAAGAAAACAATTTCATTTATGGGTTGATTTTAAATTTTATATTTTATTTCCAATATCAACAAAGAAATTATTATTTATCACACTTATTTTTCTTTAGTATGATTAATTTAAAATATAAGATAAGTGCCTAAATGTTATTTACAATTTTTTGTCTTATTACATAATTAATCCTTTTGTGTTTTTTATATTTTTCATTTTTTATTTAATTATGATATCAAGGGTTGACGCATTTGACTCAAAAGGTTAACTTGTTGACCCGCCACCACAAAAATAATTTTTATTTTTGGATTGGTTTTAAACTTATACTTCATTCCAACATCAATAAGAATAATTATTATTTGTCACACTTATTTTTCTTTAATATGATAAATATTATATATATATATATATATATATATATATATATATATATATAACATTAAAGATGTGTCCAATTTTTCTATATTTATATTTTAATTTTTTTAATTATGACATCATGGATTAGCCCACCTAGCCAAATGGTTGAATTGCTTTCTTAACACCAAGATGAAAAAATGGGAGTTGATACCCTAAGATAAGACTTTATGACAAGGAATTAGTTAAATGAGGAGAAATGTAGTAATTCAAAAATACAAGTATTTTAGTCAAGAAAAGGATTAGTGAATGTTAATGGGAGTTAATACTTTAAACATGAGGCTTAATGAAAATGATTTGAATGAGGAGAAAAGTGATTTTTAGCCAACCTAACCCAGATGGTTGAATTACTTACTCACCACAATGATGGAAAAACCATTCAAAATTAAAAAAAAAAACATGTACTTTATATCGTTAAAAATATTAGATGTAGCTCTAATTGATAGAATTTATTTGTTTTTATTTTTTGAAAATAACATCTTAAATATAGGATCCAACAAAAGAATGGGAGTTAATACCCTAAGATAAGACTTAATGATAGGGAATTAAATGAGGAGAAATGTATTAGTTCAAAAATATTTTGTGTCCTCACAATTAAAGAGGGACCAAATTCAAAAATAGGGGTATTCTAGTAAAGAAAAAACGATTCAATGAATGTTAATGGCAGTTAATACTTTAAATTTGAGACTTAATGAGAGGGATTTTTTTTTTTTTTTGAGAAAAAATGAGAGGATTTGAATAAAGAGAAAAATGGTTTTTCAAATTACATTTCAATGTTGAAATTAGACAATGACCAAATTCAAAAATTAAGGTAATTTAATCAAACAAAAGTTACACACCAACATTCACACTTTTAATAGTAGTAAGTATAAATAAGCATTAAATGAAGAAAAAATATAAAATGACATTTCTGCTATAGCTTGTTTTCCAATTACTGAACAAAAGACACTTTTTTGTCTTTTTATCAAATAAGCAATACTAAACGAATATGTAAAATAACAATTTTGCCTAACAATACCATCATTTAAAATGTAAGATATAAAATTCCAACCCCACATGTTCTACTAACAGCCTTAGAAACAGTCATAGAGGAGAAAATATGGTTTTCCAATTTCAATATTTTGATGCTGCATATAAACCAGAATTTTCATAATTAAGGAATTGCAGAAGAAGCACTTTATATAAATTCATTTCTTATAGCAGTTAAAGCAAACATAACTTCACTATATAACTCAGATTCAAGGAAAAGCATGACAGAATATTTCTTTTCCTTGGCATGACCTATATGTAATTCCATGTAAACGTCATTTATACATTTTGCAAAATTTCAATTGACCAAATTACTTCTGCCTACCAAGTTACTTCTGCTTAATTAGACTGTATAATGCTGTTAAATCGTATCAATGTCTAGCCCTTTGAGTGTATGCAGCTCCCGAAACCTTGCAACATCAGCTCGTCTCTTGGCCTGCTTAGCACTCTCAGAGAGTAGCTCCCTGTATCTTCTCTTGTCAATGAAGAGGTTAGTGATTTCTGGAGGTTGAAGACCATGTAAAAGTCCTCTGTTCAAGGGCCCACTGGGCTTCTCTTTCCTCTTGATAATGAAGGCAATCTTGTTTTCAAGCAGGTTATCCCAAGCTTTTCCACTGAGGATAAAGAATTTGATGATTTCAAGTGGGACATAGGAGACAAACACTGTAAAGCCCAATTACTCCAACCCAACCTCAACCAAATCCCTTTATCCTTGAGAAACCCCACTTCGCATAGACTGTAATCAGATTACTTCATTGTATGTTTGATTAGTAGTTTGGTTGAGCATTGAATTCCAAAGATATGAATAAGGTTTGGGGATGATGCAAACATTTTTGTCAAATACATGTAGAACATGTATCCAAAAACTTGCCACGTGGCAATTTTATTGACATGTCTCGTACTTTTGGGGATGCAAGTTTTCTTACCCATGCCATGTCATCATTATAAGTGGATTACATGTATGTTTATAATTGATCGAACAGTTTTCCACAATGAATTTTCATATAAATTTTCTCACAACAAATATTAAAAAACATATTTTCTCACAAAAAATTTCTCAACAAACAAACACAATATGACTAACTGAGAAATATATTTTTCTTTTCTCATCCCAACCTTTTCCAGCCTAATTTTCTCAGCAAACAAACATACCCCAAGTTCTCTTTTTATTCCACTTCAAATCTCACTTCATTAACATTTGTAGGCTCCAAACTTTACACTAAAGAAACAGATTTCGTTTAACAAAAGAAGCAAAGAGTCTATAAGTTTTATTCTGGCATTTCGTTTAACAAAAGGAGCAAATCGATTTATCATTTTTAAGTTCCGCCACATTGAATCGAATTTGGATAGCCATATATTTAATTCGAATAACCATGTATTTAATTAGAATCGAATTTGAATATGGCCATATCCGATTCAAATCCGTTCGATTTACACCCCTAGCTCCAATGCCACGGAGTAGATGGATGAGTCTCGCCCTACCCAGTTCTCTTATCCATTAATTTGGCCCAAAATATAATTTTGACATATTGATAATTTAATTTGATATGGATACACCACTACTGTTCATTAAATTTGATATGACGGTGCTTGATTGTTTAGATGGACGCCTACCATGGTGTTTGGAAGTGGGTGTTTTTTGGGACCGATTTTCAAGAAAAAATGTTCATGCTTTTAAGATCCGTTTTTCACAAAAAAACGTTTCTGCACATAAGCAGTGAGCAACATTATGTTATTTGGTAAGGTGATTTTCATCACCTTTTTTCATGTATGTGCTGACAGGTAAGCACCACATAGGATACACATCAGTCAAACGTTGGGGGAAATGGTTCACCGATGCATGAAACGCCAAATTTAATGTTTCATGCATCGGTGGGGCCCCGATTTTTCAATAATCAATGTTCTGTTAATAGTGTTATGAGCTCATTGATGGACGGTGGATCGTAGTTCATGCTCCCATTAGTGTTTGTTCATATGTGAAACCTATAATGATTTTAAATTTATATGTTACTTTACTGTTTCTGTACAAACAAGTATTATATTCCTAATTTGGTTAAGTTAGATTGAAAGGATTAAATAGAAACGAAAAACTAAATGCATTAAAGCTCAATTTGGAAGGAGTACAAATACAAGTATATAGAGTGCAAAAGTTTGTATTTTGTATTATTTTGCATATTATATCGTATTTATTTGTATTTATACTCATTCCAAACTAAGCCTAAAATAATTTGACAAGAAGTACTACTGTCCAAGATTAAGCTATTATTAATGAGGGCTCAGCTAGTGAGCTTTGACCCAACACACTATATAGGCCTTTCCTATTCATGAGATTTAGAGGAGCTCGAATCTCCTATAACCAAAATAGCATCCAACTGCACATTGGGAACATCTGTTATATATATATATATATATTGCTATATATTGCTATATATATATATTAAATTCATGGGAAAATGTTCCTAAGGCTGTGTTTGGTTGCTGTGAATTTTATTTGCACTAGTACAAACACATGGGAGTGCAAATGTAAAAAATGCAAACTCTGGTTTAATTTTGTTTTCAATTATACTTTATTTTACTTCATGTCTTAATTTACTTCATTTTTACTTCAACCAAACAAAATAGGCTAAAATTGGAAACAAAAATAAGTCAGAATTTACACTCAAATCATTTGCACTGCCATGATTTTGCATCAGTGCAAATTTATTTGCATTGCAACCAAACACAGCCTAATGTACAGTTGGATTTCTTACTTGCAAAGTATATACTATATACTTATACTGAGTTTTTGCTTCCTAAATCCTATCACATTTTAGAGACCTGTGTATTGAGTATTGACTCAGCCTTCTCTTACTAAAAATTCACACACCTAATATTGGGCCTCGAAGAAGCCTTGCCCAGGCCGCAATTTTCCAGGTCTGGGGCTATTCAAACTAGCCTGGGCCTTAGCCTACATTAGGCCTGAAAATTTGTGGGTTGGACCGATATACAGTATTAATAGACCTTTATAAAATGAAGATGAAAAGTGTGTACAGAGTTTATAAAATTTGTGCATTTCCATACTAGCGAAGTGTGTACAGTGTTTTGATACATGTATATTGTATATAGCATTTTCCATCATATAAAGTACAAACCCTATACCAGGATCAGTCACCAAATGAACTAAACTTATATTAGTCTCTTCCCTTGTAATTACAGCCAAATTACTATCCAAACTACAATGATCAATATGCATTTGCAGGACCCAATGGTGGATGGTGAAGAGGTGATTGGATGCTCCTATGGTCTAAACGTAAACTAAATAGCACTTTTGAACAAGGTTTTTAAAACCGATCTGGAGAACGAACTGGTCAGGGGTCTGGTTCTCGGGTTGAATGATTCAATTGTTTGAACCGAATGATTGGCCCGTTCTAATAAAAAACAAAAAATTAAAAATATAAAAAATGGTCAAAATCGTTGAATGGTACAACTGCTGGGGTCAGCAGTTTACTGATCAAATCAATGTTTTTTTTTTTTTTTTGCAAATATCTGATTTTGGGGAAAAACAAAACTGGTCACTTGACTGATTTCCGATTTTCCGATTTGACCGTCCAGTCTGGTCTGATTTTGAAAACTATACTTTTGAAAACTAAGGTTGTATTTGATACCATGATGTTTCTAAAGGAAATGCTTACGGTTGATCAATAAAAACAATACCTATACTGATAGACCAAGTATATGTTTGGCATCGATGTTGCAGTTGTTGTTGATGTGTGACTTGGAGCATCGTTTTATTTTTGTTTGGAATCGTTATTGTCAAGTAGGACGTTTCCTGGAGCAACACCAATTTTTTCTGTTTGGTACCATTGCTCCAGAAAATGTTTTTTAGCGCTAGTACCCATTATCCAGTGCCATTGTTGCCCTGTTGGCAGCAACGAGCTGCAACTCTAGGAAACGCCAAATTTAACATTGCTCCAAGCCATGGCTTCCCGATTTTCGAGGCATGGCTTGGAGCACCGTTTTTTATGGAAAAACGGTTCCAAACAAATGCTTGTTTCCTAGAGCACCGTTTTTTTTTATGTGGTGCTGATGTGGCACCATTGCTCCAGGAAACGGCAATGATGTCAAACAGCCGCCAAAACCATCAGTATAGTTACACTTGGACTTACATTAACGGATAATTAGTTTAGAGCTGTAAATCAGGTCGTGCCACCAATAGCCTAGTATGGCCATAGGGTTTTAGGTCTACAAGCCAAACTGGGCTACTATTACACGATTGAGTGGGCCGTCACCCATGGCCCATGTGCCAACACAGCCCATATATATATATATATATATATAATAAGTAATTATTTTTAATTTTATTATACTAATTTATTTAATTATTATATATATAAACAATTAAATTTTAATTTTTTATTATTTTAAATAAATAGTTTTGGCCCGATCCATGGCCCGATCCGCAATACACGGACGTAGAATGTGGGTTGTGCTAAACCGACCCCAAATTATCTAAAGGGGCGGCAAGATTGCCCGTGGACCATGCCGTACCGGTCCGGCCGTTTTACACCTCAGAGTCTATAATGATGGACTTTTACCACTGATGTATCTTGTACTTGTATCTATAACGATCAATGGACAATTGCTGTCGCTGTACCAAAGCTTTTTCCATTTTCTTCTTTTTACTTCTTTTGTTTTTTGGTGGGAAATGGGGATAATTTTACCGATCGAAGAAGAAGAAGAAGAAGAAGAAGAAGAAGAGAGGAATCATGCATGAATCCGAGAAGTAACCCGTTCAAATAGTCGCTGAATTATTCTCAATTACACGATTGTTTTATACGTCAGTTGAATGCTGTTGTTTGTGTGTGGTAGGTACTGTGATGGTATAGCGTTGAATATAATTAAGTAGAAAATAAAACAGATAACAGGGGTACACAAACTGTAGTCCGGGCCTAGAGATTGAGATTGAGATTGAGGTCTAAACCTCCCCAGCTTTCTACTTCCTTCTCTTCTTTCTTCTGTGATTTCCTTTTAGAAGTAGTAGCTTCAAACTCGATTATTTCCCTGAAATCTTCCCACTCAAACGAAGGAACCCAAGCAGGATCAGATACTCTCTTCACCTTCTTCCTTGGCCTATCATCTACCTTTATGCGTTCATGTAATCCATTCATCAAGCGATCGCGGGCGTCTTTAAATGATCTGATCAACGCAAAGAACCTCTCCATCTTCTCCTCTTCTTCTGCCTCTTCGCCTCCAAGATACCGATTCTCTGCTTCTTCCGTCTCCATGATGCGAGCGTTCTGATCAACTTCTAGCTGCCCGTTTGTCGGGGAGCTCTGTTGTATTTGCACGAAGGAAAAGGAAAACCGGTGGCGCTGATGGGTTTGTGCCCACTGCGTTGCTTGTGCGTTTTGTCGGAGATATCAAACTCAAATCGAATCCTTCCGGGTTGCGTTGATACGGAAGAGAAGAAATCGAGGTGACTTAAATAAACAAATAACCCTTTTAATTCAACCGGAGGGCGGATATGCAGATTCACAGAATGATGGAAATGGAGGAGCTGGTCATAGGGAAGACTTGCGCGCTCCTTCTTGGTCAGGCGGCTTTGGGCACTTTTCCTTGAAAGGCTCGCGGTGAGGCGTCAGCGTCACCTAATTGCGTCATTGTGAGCAACGTCACAGGTTACAAGGTCTGGCCTAATCACTGATGACTGGTGACAGGTGGCTTGGCCGATGACCGTGTCGGTGATGTCACAGTCTCGAAGAAAGAAAAGAGATGTGTCGGGACTTTGGAGCAACGACGATATGTCTCCCGTCTCGTCCTTTTGTGGTTTGTCATTTGTTCTCGGTGTTCCTTTTATTTATCGATTATCAGCACAATTAAATCAACATCGTGTCGTGTTCATTGTTCATTGTGCACCTTCTGAAAACGCCACGTTTCCACATCATATGCATCGGAACTTGCCGTTGATCGGGAGCCGTTCGAAAGTCATCCGGTCCGATCTCATCGTGTTGATGTTTCGGTAAGCGGAGACACCAAGTCCTAGTGATGGGTCCCAACCCTCCACATCACCTTACCACTTACCAGTAGCAAGTGGGGACTGGTGGAGTCGGACATTCGCAACCTGTGGGTAAGGTAAAATTTAGGCGGGTCGAGCCCAATTAACCCGACGCAAATCGACATTTTGTACGTTTGTTCTTTGTGTAAGACCTAATTTGGATTTATGTCTTCGGTTTGGGCCTTGGGGTAGTTCAAAACATCAAACTTCAAACCCAGTGAAAGGTAACAAGTCTTTCAAATACAAGCATTCATAGGGCTGTTTACGGATTGGATTGGGTCGGTTTATTGGTATTTTCCAATCAATCTGACTTGATCGGTTTATCTAGAAATGAAACCGAAATTGACCATTGACCCTGTACTAAGTAAAACCGACCTGATCGGTTTGGGTCGGTTTTGAGAGATCTCTTGGTGTGAACGATAAAGGATTCAAGTATAAGAAGTGAATAATTTGATGGATTAAAGCTGAGATTTTATATATCAGAAATTTTATATATAATATGTATATTTTCGAAATAAAGCTGAAATATATACATATATATATATATCAACAAATATATATTTGAAATATATATTAAAACTGAAATATATATATATATATATATATAATATCTGAAATATATATAATAAAACTGAAATATATCAAATATTTATTAAAACTGAACCGAACCATCGGTTTATGTTTTTTTGTAACCCGAAACTGACCGATGCTGAAGAAAAACCAACCGACTCGGATTAGATCGGACCAGGTTGGTCAGTTTGGTCAGTTTGGGTCTTGTTATGAACAGCCCTGCCAATCAATTCATCTAGGCCTGACCAAACTTGAACCTAGCCCAATTTGTCCCGGACTTGGTTCATGCTCTTGGCATGGCCAATTCAATCTTTGACCCAAGGGGAGGGGTTGGGTCAGCGCCTAATGTCTGAGTTTGGGCTGGGCTTGCCATAAACCCTGCCCAATCAACTCAAGTTGCACATTTTGCTGTGTAAATTCTGACCTATTTTTGTTTCAAATTTTAGCTTATTTTGTTTGATTGCAGAATAAATTAAGTAAATTAAGATATGAAGCAGAATAAAATAAAATTAAACAAGAATTTGCAAAAATTTGCATTTTTTTACATTTGTACTAATGCAAATAAATTTGTATTGCAACTAAGCACAGCCTAACTGTTAAATCCACTTGCTTTGCAGTTGTTGGTCTCCGATCTTTTGTCTTGTTACTAGATATTCGTTTTGATCAAGATTAAACAATTCTTGACCCAAATCATGATACTTTGTAAGTTGCAACTATATATTGAACAGTTAAGGCTACGTTTGGATAAGCTTTTGTTTTTAATCTTTAGGTTGTCAAACAAATAAATTTGAGTCAAAAGTGTTTTTAATGTTTGGGCCAATTTTTATGATGCCGAAAAGTTATGACATTAGAAGAAATTTGACCAACCAGAACCCCATTCCTATCCCATGAATCTTGGTGAACACCAATTAATTGGTTTCGCACCCGAAAATAGACTCCGTGTAAGTTGATAAGGCTTATCCAGGTCCATTCGAATCGAGGAGAAATAAGATAAACTCCATTGAAGTGGTGTTGTGATCCTGAGGAAATCGGAAACAACTGGCTTGCTTCTAGATGAAGGTTATGTGTCACCTTGGCAAGTCAGTGCATATAATTGAGCTACTTGAGCCTCAGTCTAGATGGGTGACCCGAGGTGCACAAGGTGACTAGGATCGCCGAGGTGCCTCAGGTTGCTGAGGTGTCACCATATCATTCCGTCGCTCCATGTGTCGTCACATCATTGGATGGACCAAATTATCCCTCATCAGTTATCAACTTTGTTTTGGCCATTAGGTCTTTATGTCAAGTATCGTAGTCGAATTCTAATATTTGGGAAGAATTGTTTTTAAAAGCATTAGAATTTAATGTGAAAACACTTTTAAGCCCTACACTATAAAACCTAAAATTGGGGTTTTGTGCTTTAGGACTTTTAAAAGAGGATATCCTAAAGTTTATCAACTATGATATGGAAAAGATATGATATCCGAAAAACAACTGACCAATAAATTGTAATCATAAACGTGATAGTGGATAAGGTATTATTTATCAAAATTCATGAATGGGTTTTGATTGGTCAAAACTCTTTCCATACCATATCTTTTCCTTATCGTAGATTTTCCCATGTAATTGATTTAGTGGTGGCTCAATTGGTGTGTTCTTTTTTTATTGTAGCCAAGACTTGGGATCCCACTATCAGATTGGGGGGTTTTAGGGTATGGGGGATGGGCTATGACCAATTGTGTTAAAAAAAAGTTCATTTGGGGTTGGCATGTGCATAGATTTTTAATAGGGGATTGGGGAGGGGGAAAGTTCATAACATTAAGGCTCTGTTCGCTTTTCAGTAAGTTATTTATAAGGGTAGGTACATTTACCCATGTTCTTTTATTTCCAAGGTAAATAAGTCAATGACCATTTTAGCCATAAAAATCCATTATTAAAAGGGGCATTTTTGTCTCATTCAAGTATTGGCAATTTTCTCTCAAGTGAAAAAGTTATTTATCCACTTGGGAGATGCGATTGATAGTGTGCGTAATTTCCATATTATTTGTATTTTTTCTTATTTAATTAGTAAGTTAATTAATGGATTTTATTGTGTTTTATTTAAAAAATCACAATTTGGGAAGAAAGCTGAAAGGATCTTGTAGCATAGCCCTAGCACCATGGGAGAAGACCAGCATGATTTCAGCATGCAAGAAATGGGCCCCACCAATCCTAGTAGGATTTGACTGAGTTGGAGGCGTGAGTCACCAAGAATTTTAATAGAGTCTATTTCTTGTTGTACTTCTAAAAAGAAAGAAAGTCAAAGTCCATCTTAGTTAAGAATTTCTATTTAGAGATAAGGATAAGATTAGATCTAAATTAAGCATTATCCCATTAAGAAATTGGACTTTCTATTTTTGAGAAAGAACTCCTAAGAGGTGCTGGAAA
>NW_010729180.1:882107-906612 GCF_000365185.1 Nelumbo nucifera
TCCATTGTTCAATCGATAAAATAACCTATTGCTGATTAGATCATCAAATTCGTATATGTTTGTTAGATTTAATCTTTGTGGCAAATAACATAAACAGATTATGGACAAGTTTTCGGTTCATGTTATGGAGATATATAATCTAGTTTAAACGAACCGAGCTTGTGTGTTCGTTGACTAGAATTGTGTCTTTCCAATTCTTAATGTTGTTAATAGATTAAACCCTAGGAGCTTGTTTAGGGCTGTCTATTAATAAGAGAAGCAATCAAAGAGTTTGTTTTGATTGCCGAAAATACAAGTAGATATTGGCTATTAGAGCTTGTTAGTAGTTATAACCAATTTACTCATAAGCACTTGAATTCATCCTTGTATCGATGATCAATTGTAAGAATCAAGGCTGAACTTATCCCTTCAACCGGATGCTGCCTTCTATCGAATTTACCTTTATTTTATTTTATTTTATTTTATTTTCCTTATCTTTAACATTCTACTTCATTTTCTTGGAAATAAATCAACCCAATCCCTGAGGAAAGGACCTTGCTCATCTCTATATACAAAAATATTTAATTCGAGCAGGATTTTTATTTTTGGTTGGATTCGACACCCACCAAATTTTGGCGTCGTTGCCTGGAATTGGTGTCCTAAATAAGTTTTATTTCCTTTTGCTTGGTTTATGCCTCGTTCTTCTCGTGTAGGTGAACTCCAATACGATACCGAGATCAAAAACACAGTTCGCCGGTTGAGGAAAGAAGCCAAGCAACGTCGTAACCAATCTGCATCGCTCCCATCTCCCGGGGTGAAGTCGGCAACAGACCTCGTCGAGTCATCTAACAACTCTGAAGAAGAAGTCATGGCCAACATCGACAAAAGAACTCTTAGAGAGCTATCTGCACCAGATCTGAATCAACAACTACTCTGCATCGAATATGCAGATCTAACAGTACATTTTGAATTGAAATCTGGTCTCATCTACTTACTTCCTACTTTCCGTGGACTTTCAGGTGAAGATCCCCACAAACACTTAAAAGAATTTCATGTAGTTTGCTTGAGCATGAAACCTCAAGGTATTACCGAAGAGCAGATCAAGTTGCGTGCCTTTCCTTTCTCACTAGCTGACAAAGCTAAGGATTGGCTTTACTACTTACCCTCCGGTTCTATAACTACATGGAATGAGATGAAGAAGCTATTTCTTGAGAAGTTCTTCCCTACCTCACGAGCTGCTAATATCAGGAAGGAAATATGTGGGATAAGATAATTTTGTGGGGAAACTCTCTATGAGTATTGGGAGAGATTCAAACAACTATGTGCAAGCTGTCCTCAACATCAGATTCCTGATCAACTCCTTATCCAATATTTTTATGAAGGATTATTGCCAATGGATAGGAGTATGATTGATGCTGCAAGTGGAGGTGTGTTGGTGAACAAAACTCCTACTCAAGCAAGGGAACTAATTGCAAACATGGCTGCCAATGCACAACAGTTCGACAATAGACAAGTGTCCATCCCGAGGAGAGTCAATGAGGTAAGTACTTCTTCCATCGATCAACGATTAGATACTCTCACATCTCTTGTGGAAAAATTGGTAGTAGGTCATGTACATCCAACTGACATGTGTCCTACACTTCAAGATGAACCCTATGAACAAGCTAATGTTGTCAGAGGATTCCCACAAAGGAGATACAATCCCTATTCAAATACTTACAATGCAGGATGGAGGGATCATCCTAATCTCAGCTATGGAGCCAAGCCCTTCGGCTTCCAACAATATCAAGCTAGACAACCGGCTCTACAACATTCATCTTCCAAACCAGGTATGTCTTTAGATGAAATTGTTAAAGCACTTGCAACTAACACCCAACAATTTCAACAGGAGAAAAGGGCAAGCATCCAAAACCTGGAGAATCAAGTGAGCCAATTGGCAACTGCTGTGAGTCGACTAGAATCTCAAGGATCATGAAAACTACCCTCACAGACCATAGTCAAATCTAAGCAGAATGCTAGTACTTTAAGAAGCGGAAAGGAGCTCAACGCCGATTAAATCCTCCTCACCCACCTTCCACTGCATCAGCTCACTAGTCAGGGAAGTCTCCCTTATCTCTATACTACTAGAATTTTGTTTTGATACATTGAGGACAATGTATAGATTAAGTGTGTGGGGGTGGGGGAGGATTTGATTCAGGATTTTAGATAAGTAGTATTTATTTCAGTTCAAAAAAAAAAAAAAAAAACTCAACTCTCTTGAAATCAATTGAAGCAATATTCTAGGAAAATTCTTGTGAACCTAGTAATGAGGTGCGATTAGGGAATACACGACTTATCTGCAGCCATTTCCTTTTAAGCTAGTCCTAAATTCAGGTTTAAGTAAATAGGGTAAATATTTTTACCATACAATTAAGGGAACTTAGTAGGATGGAGCATAAAATGCAACTACTAACCA
The DNA here is from genome assembly GCF_000365185.1 of Nelumbo nucifera. Next base: position 884,542 of record NW_010729180.1, read on the forward strand.
GCAATTCAAAAGTAGGATGGAGCATAAAATGCACCTACTATTCAAGCAATTCTAAAAGTAGGATGGAGCATAAAATGCACCTACTGGCCAAATAATCCAAAAAGTGAGATGGATCATAAAATGCACTCACTTCCACCAAGAAGAGAAAAAAGAGAGTGAAGATAAAAATGTTTTCCCTAGTTTACTACCTGGTTTGTAGTAGCAAAAACTAGATTGGTTGATAGATGAGTCGTGTACGACTTGGTCGTGTTGATTTAATAGTTTACAATAGTTAACCTAGAATATTTGTGGAAAAAGAAGAAGGAAAGTTGAGTTTAAAATTTGGTAGGATAGTTTGTCTTGCCCGAGGACGGGCAAGGTCTAAGTGTGGGGGGGTTTGATAGTATGCGTAATTTCCATATTATTTGTATTTTTTCTTATTTAATTAGTAAGTTAACTAATGGATTTTATTGTGTTTTATTTAAAAAATCACAATTTGGGAAGAAATCTGAAAGGAACTTGCAGCATAGCCCCAGCACGATGGGAGAAGACCAACACGATTTCAGCATGCAAGAAGTGGGCCCCATCAATCCTAGTAGGATTTGACTGAGTTGGAGGCGTGAGTCACCAAGAGTTTTAATAGAGTCTATTTCTTGTTGTACTTCTAAAAAGAAAGAAAATCAAAGTCCATCTTAGTTAAGAATTTCTATTTAGAGATCATGATAAGTTTAGATCTAAATTAAGCATTATCCCATTAGGAAATTGGACTTTCTATTTTTGAGAAAGAACTCCTAAGAGGTGTTGGAAACAGCCCCTCCCCGTAAGGCTATATAAAGGGGGGCTAGACTAGCAGCCGAAATCACTCAATCACTGAATCAAGGAGGGAAGAAGTGAAGGAATGAAGTAGAATTCGTCCTCTCCATCTGGAAGTTGCGATCTCTCCATGAAGTTCGATTAGCTTTTATTTTCTGGTTGAAGGTTAAGGAAGCTTTGGTTCTACAAAATTGTGAGATCTAATTGATTTTATTTCAGTTCATTGCTTATGAGTATTTATATATTTTCTGCGATTTCTTGTTTAAGATTATTTTATTGATTGAGCAACATGATCCATTGTTCAATCGATAAAATAACCTATTGCCGATTAGATCATCAAATTCGTATATGTTTGTTAGATTTAATCTTTGTGGCAAATAACACAAATGGATTATGGACAAGTTTTCAGTTCATGTTATGAAGATATATAATCTGGTTTAAACGAACTGAGCTTGTGTGTTCGTTGACCAGAATTGGGTCTCTCCAATTCTTAATGTTGTTAATAGATTAAACCCTAAGAACTTGTTTAGGGTTGTCTATTAAGAAGAGAAGCAATCAAAGAGCTTGTTTTGATTGCCGAAAATACAAGTAGAGATTGGCTATTAGAGCTTGTTAGTAGTTATAACCAATTTACTCATAAGCACTTGAATTCATCCTTGCATCGATGATCAATTGTAAGAATCAAGGCCGAACTTATCCCTTCAACCGGATGCTGCCTTTTATCGAATTTAGCTTTATTTTATTTTATTTTCCTTATCTTTATAACAATCCTCTACTTCGTTTTCTTGGAAATAAATCAACCCAATCCCTAAGGAGACGACCTTACTCATCACTATATACAAAAATATTTAATTCGAGTAGGATTTTTATTTTTTGTTGGATTCGACACCCACCATAAAAATCCATTATTAAAAGGGGTATTTTTGTCTCATTCAAGTATTGGCAATTTTCTCTCAAGTGAAAAAGTTATTTACCCACTTGGGAGATGGGATACCCAGGAAAAGAAACTTTCCCCGATCCCCACATAATTCTAAAAAAAGAACATAGGTTTTTTGGTCAATGTGATTGGGAATCCCATTGACAACTTTCCCCTTCTCAAAATCCCAGAAAAAAAAAACAAAACAAAATCCCTCGAAGGTTATATTCATTTTTAGGTAACTTATTTATGAGGGTAAGTGTTTTCTAGGTAATATTTACTTAGGTAAGTGCATTTACTTGTGTTATTTTCTATCTTGGTAAGTTTTTCTTGTATTACCATTTGTTTCTGCTTTTTAAACCTGTTTAATAAGTAATTTTGTCAAGCTAATTTTAGCATATTTGCCCCCTAGGTGCAAAAGCTACTTAAACACATGGAAAATAGGTATCACTTACCTCTACCCAAGAAAACAGATTTTCATTGACCAACAATCCCCTCTCCATCTACAGAAAAGAAAAGGCCAACATGCCCTAAAGCATTGAAGGTCAAAGTAAGCATTCGGTCAGGTAGGGATGCAAACAGATCAGGTCTGATTCGGTAAAAGTATATCTGACCCAATTCCGATCCGAATCCAATAAGAATACATCGAATATTTAAGAGCATGAATAATTCGAATTCGAATATCTTATCAGATATCTGATTTGATTAGAATTGTAATAAAAAAGTTTAATTATGATATAATGAAAATAATATATTATACTATTTAAATTATATAATTAATAATATATTATAATGTATAATACATAATATATAATTATGTAAATAATATATAGAATATATATATATATATATACACATTATATTTGATCCGTTTATTTAATGGATGGACTTTTCCGATCCGATCCGATTTGATAGAATCAAGAAAGGTATCTGAATCTCGCTCTTATCAAATCGAATTTGGATTTAAATCAGATGTCATCCGATTTATTTGGATTAGGGCTGCCAGTGATATCCTTTTGTCCAAATTTGAACTTAACCCCAGCCGATTCTATTCGATCCGATATGATTCTATTGTTTTAACAATATTAAATATGAGATTACCCCAATGTGGTTTCATTTGATTTAGGATATTAAATGAGGTTGGATTTATAAGAATCCGCTTTATCTAAAAAATGGGAGCCACACCAATGTAACAGAAGTCAAAATTAGATTTGAATTGTTTATTAATACTGTGTATTGGTTAGAAAGAAGAGGTAGGAGAAGGCGAAAAGGTTTATTGGTTTTCCAACCTTTTCTTTCAAACCAAACACTGCCTAAACAATATGATATCTAACACAATTTTAAAATGTGGGAGTGGGACTGTTACCACTCCATATGTATTTTTATTTTGAAATAATATTTATTTAGGCTGTGATTGGTTGCAGTGCAATTTTATTTGTACTAGTACACAAATGTATGAGAGTGTAAATGTAAAAAATGCAAATTCTCGTTTAATTTTATTTTAGATTTACTTTATTTTGTTTTATGTCTTAATTTACTATATTTGTACTGCAACCAAACAAAATAAGCTAACATATGAAATAAAAATAGACCAGAATTTATACTCAAATCATTTGCATTGCCATAGTTTTGCATCAGTACAAATTTAATTGCATTGCAACTGAATACAGCCTTGGCATCTTTTTCGAAAGAGTGAAGGCGTAGCCACATATCCTCTGTAAGGGCTTTGCTTTTATATAGATTCTCTTGTCTCAACTCTCAAGTCTATGGGCCCCAAACCCATATTCATCTCCATGATTTGCTCTCCATCACAAGTCCAACTTTAGCAATCTTGTTCTCTTCCCACTCATAACACACCTCATCGTTCCTGCCCTTGTATTTCCGTCATCTATCTCCTATTATATGCTAAATAATCAATCTCTTGGGTTTTCTGACTCTAGAGCCACATTCAGCTTTTGAAAAGCTACCCTTTGCAAGCAAAAATGCCAATAAAACCTCTTGGGACAGTGTGAATGGGATGGTGGGTTCAACTCTTCGATGACTCAAAAGCCACATATTTGCTTTGCCCTCTTACAGCTAAATTTGTGTGGATTTGTTGAGATAACCCAATTATTTTCTGTCACAATGAGAACATGATCTTATATTACAAAATGACTGAAATCATCTGCAACAAAAGAAGAAAATTAAAACTACTGATATAAAAAAAAAAATCAAATGAAATTAGAATTTGTTAGGAATTCTTGATTTGTTTTAAGAAGTTTGTGAGGTCACATGTGAACAGAAGATCATGACAGGATTTCTTTCTGGTATTCCAATGAGCATTGGCCACCAGGGATGCATGCAGAGCCATTGGCTTACACAACTGGGACAGATGCCAACTCATGACCACCAAAACTCTGCAGACTTTAGCTTTAATCATGGTAGGCTAAACACAGAGTCACAGAGGCGATTCATGTCCAACCACACCATTTCAGAAAGGTGAGAGCAGGTTTAAGCATTGATCCTTTTTTTCCCGATACACATTACAGTTGTTAAATGAGCTTCTCAACAAGGAGCGTCGTTTGTCACTCTACTCCTGATTGGAGATGGATACACTATTGCAATACTTGCAGGATAGGATCGATGCAGATTCAAATTACTCATTCCATGGTCATCAGTTGAGGAGTTGTTTTTCTTCTGCTGTCATAACTCTGAAGTTGGTATGTGTTTGAATATATAGGAGGTTCCTGATTCTTCTTCTCGGGGGTGGGACATTCTTTGTGCTGGAATCCACTTTGCACCCGATCCCGACTTTATGCCAGTGGTCCTTCATTGAATCCCAATTACTCTGATGATACACCCCAATAGGAAATTCAGTTTTGTTCTACTATCTTATTGTTATGTTACAAAGTTTCTCAAGTTGAAGCTGGTTGTGGGTGCTTTGAAGGTGTAGATGTCATTATTTAGTCATCGAATTTCTTACATAACCCCTGCGACAGAAGCAGACATAAACATAGTTCAGTGACTCAGTCGTCGTTCACTAATCTCCGTTCACCATTGGCCCCCCTTCCGTTGCCGGTTATCCCTTCTTGGGGAGAAGAGATAAATAATTAAGAAAATGGAATTGGGGTTGACGTCGGTGCCTTGACTGACTCTTTTTCTAATTAATTAATTAGAAGATGCAGTAATGTAAATTAAAAGAAGAAGAAGAAAAGATAATGATATAGCAACTAGCTAGGTCATTCATTCTGAACACCTACGTAAAAAAGACGAGAGAAATTAAACTAATTCTGCTAGAAATAAGATCACGCAGAATCACAATGAGAGCCTGAGATCCAACTCTTCTTCTTCTTCTTCTTCTTTTTTCTGTTTCGATGACTTATCCTGTTCATGGCGCTGGGAAGAAGGCCCCGGAAGCGCTGAAGAAGAGGACTTGAATTGGACATCCTCCGCCATGAAGTCTTCACGTTGGAAGGACGGAGTCCAAAGCGGTTTTTCTTGTTTATCACTCTCCTTCTCCTTGGATCTAGTGTTTAGTGCTTTGTCTCTCAACTGATCACGAACGTTGCGAAAATTTGTAATCAGAGCGAAAAATTTCTCCATCTTTTCCTCATCGTCATCGTCGACTTCTTCTTCTATAGCAGATCTTTTTTTACGTTCTGCTTCCATGGCAACCAGCAGGGAGACGTAATAAGAACGGAAGGAACTAGACACAACACTGTCTCACCAATGGGGGTTGGGTATTTATACTCCTTCGGCTTCGAGTGGGCAGTAGAAATTGGAAAAGGGGTGTAATGGAATCGAGTCCAGCCGATTATCAAGCTCGACTTAAAAAGTACAGAGCTCCAAACTCTGACTCGAGTCCATACCCGTGAGTTATAAATAATAAATTAATATTATTTATATTAAAAATAAAATATATTCGAAATTAGATAAATTTTTATTAAATAAAAAAATATATATTATGAAAATCAATTATAAATGTATCCATTTATATTATAAATAAAATAATATCAAAAAAGTTAATTAAAAAAAGTTATTTTATTATGAACTTGATTAAGCTCATGAACCGGTTGGGCCGGGAATTATGAAACTCGAATTGGTTCAAAGGTAATGACTCAAGTCTACTCGAAAGTCGAACCCAAATAATTCGCGGTTCGCGAATAGGCTCGGCTTGCTTACACCCAATGGGAGGGAGGCCTTCGGTTGAGTGTAGCTGTCTATACATTTGAAATTCCAAAACTAACCTCCTAACAATCCAGTTTTACATAGTTTCCTATGATCAACAGTTGATAATTGATATTTACATGGTGGATGGAGAATTAGATAAGCCTGACATCATCAATCGTGCGTCAGACACCGGTACACTACACGTTTTAGTAGACCCCACCTTACCATGTTGTCTCTCATGCAATTATTATTTAACAAAATAAATATCAATAATGGGCGCCACGGGACCCAGCCCGCAGGAATATTTTGCACCGGTGGATTTGTGTCAGATTGGTCCTACTCCTACACACAAGGACACGATACCTCGTGTTTTCTCGGGTGTCTCCGGATCTCCTGCACTCTCACTCAACTTTTTCTTGCACTTTAATACTACTGACTCGATGTTTTGGTAAAACATATAATTCCATTTCCATGCCTTTCGGTATGCGGCCTACCTTCCTTAACTCTCATTAGGGCTTGAGATTTGGTTGAACCGCAAGGACTGAATCGCTTTAGCAAAACTACTAAAATTAGCTTTATTTATGATGGACCCTGCTCTGGCCTATCCTACATGCCACGTGGATGCTGATGTGGCTTAGGGACTACGTCACGTCCTCAGCCAAGTCAGCAGCATGGTGAACAGTCAACCGCTCATGGCCACCCCCACTTCTTGGCAGGTTGCTTAGTTGTTCGTCAGTTCGTCAATTCATCCTATACTCTCCTATTCACCTTGCCCAACACAATTCACTCGGCTTCACCAACTCGACCCATCCACCTCAGTAAGACACTTATCTACTACTCATCCACTTCTGCACAAATAATATCAAATTGGCACCATATGTGGGAACTAGCACAAAAAGCCTTCTGTTTCTTTTCTTCCCTATACACACATTAGCAACCATGCCTCCGCTGTGGTACCCATTCCATATGCATACTTTGCCTCGAATGTCCAGCTACAATATCCAGAATGCTCACTCCTCCAGAATACCAGCATCCTGGTTCACATAGGAAATCATGGACGAGCTCCCTCCTCTAGAATTTAGGCCTCCATAGTTCGAGGTATGACGACATTGTGGATCCTACACACCACCTTAAAGGCTTCAAGGCCACAGTGCTCTTACGTGGAGCCTTGGATGCCTTGATGTGCAAGGCTTTACCTTCCACACTACAAGATGCGACTCGGCAGTGGTACTCTGCACTACCCCCTCAGTCCATCGACACTTGGGACTGTCAAAGACTTATTTATGGCACAGTTCATCCTTAGTTGGAGACACTAGAAAACGTTAGCCAACCTTATGTAGTTGAGTCAGAGGGATGACAAGAACCTATGGGAATTCTTCATGAGATTCAATATCGAGTCTATTGAGGTCCGAAACCTAGATCAGTCTGTAGATGTGGCCACCTTGATGCATAGCCTGTGGACATCCTGCTTCAACTTCTCATTAGAGAAGAAGGCCTTAGAGAACATGATTGAGCTCCTTGCCCACACATAGAGAAGAAGGCCCCACAACATGGCCAAGCCCCCTACAAGAACAACCCAAGCCAAGATGACGTGCCCAACGATCGAAACCCCCTCCTACTAGAGTCATTGTCGTCATCTTCAATGGAACGACATCAAGCAGGGAGAGCTCGACTCCCTTCTTGATGATAACGACAAACATTGCTAACTTCAAAATACGATGAGTGTTCATTGATACTAACAACTCAATTGGCATCATCTTCAAAGAGGCCTTTCAGAAAATGAAAATTGGGCAAAACAGATGGCAGTCGATCAACACCTCTAGTTAGATCCTCAAGTGATGCACTAGCACCGAAGCGTAAAATTACCCTACCATTGATGGTGGGCGACAAACCACAGAAGAGAATGCTAATTCTTGACTTCTTCGTAATGAAGGTAAGATCATCATACAACGTCATCATCATTCAATCGACGCTTAATGCACTACGCACCTCAATCTCGATGTACTATCTCGCAATGAAGTTTTCCACTAACAACAACACTGACATAGCCCAAGGAGACTAGCGCTCTGCCTAATAGTACAACGTAGTATCCCAAAGGGGAACACCACCTCCCAAGAAGCCCTTGTCGCCAATAGCCTAGACCTCTAGGATGAGCTTCGCACCACACACGGTTATCCCATCAATAGTTTTACTCCAGTATCCTCTCTTTGACAATGACTCGCAAAATCCGCCCAAGTATCCTTTGTTCTTGAGGAGAGTCTTTGCAATAACATCTTCTAATTTCTAAGGGCTGATATTGAAGTCTTTGCAGCAAACATGTTAGGGATCGACCCCCAAGTCATAACCCACCGAATTAGCACCAACCTGCACTATTGACCTATGTAGTAGAAGAAGAGGATCTTTGCCTCAGAATAGTGACAAATATTAATCAAAGAAGTTAACAAATTCCTCGTCATGGACTTCATAAGAGAAGTAACATACCTAGACTAGTCAGCAAACATGGTGATGGAGAAGAATGTTAATGGGGAGTAGAGAATCTGCATTAACTTCAGTGACCTCAACAAGGCCTGCCCCAAGGATAGCTTCCCTCTGTCGAGGATTGATCAGTTCATCAACGCTATTACAAGCCATGAACTACTCACTTTATTGCTGCCTTCTCAAGATACAACCCAATCCATATTCACCTTACCGACCAGCAGAAGGTTGCTTTTCATCTCTAACTGAGGACTTTACTACTACAAGTTCAAGGCCTTTGGTCTTAAGAAAGCCAGCGCAACTTATTAAAGGCTAGTGAACCACATCTTTAAAGAGTAGCTCAGCCAAAATCTTGAAGCATATATTGATTATATGCTAGTAAAAAGTTTGAAGGCTAAGCAACACTAGGCCGACCTCGAGGAGGCCTTCGGTTTTATCCAATGATACCAGATGAAAATAAATCCAACAAAATGTGCCTCCAATGCTCATATAAATTCCTGGGGTTCATAGTGACTCAAATGGGGATAGAGGCCAACCTAGAAAAATCTAAGCTATCTTAGACATGTAGTCTCCTCAAACACATAAGTGTAATGCTTCATAGGTTCGACCACCGCACTCAACAAGTTCATGTCTAAGTCCATGAAGAGGTGATTCCCATTTTTCAAAGCACTCAAGAAAGTGAAGGATTTCTAGTGGATTAAGGATTGTGAGCAAGCCTTCTAACAGTTGAAGTAATACTTAAGCTCGTTGCCCCTATTAATTAAGCCAAGCCTTGGAGATCAGTTGTTGTACCTCTTAGTTGGAGACGAGGTGGTTAGCTCAACCCTCATGAAATAAGAGGAAGACACACATAGACCAATATACTATACCAGAAAAGTGCTCATTGACATGAAAACCAGATACCCAAACCTAGAAAAGTCGACCTAGCCTTAGTGACTTTGGCCCACAAACTCATGCCTTATTTCCAAGCTCACCGCATCCACGTCTTGACCAATCAATCCTCAGACAAGTGTTCCAAAGCTAGAGACTTTGAGGCACTTGATAAGGTGGAGCATAAGGCTCAATGAGATCGATTTTGACTATGCCCCTAGGTCAACCATCAAAGCTCGAGCCCTAACTGACTTCATTGCGGACTGCACCTTCTTGGCCCTGGATCCAGTTGTAGAACCCTTCACCTAGAGTATTCATGTTGATGGATCTTCCAACCATCAAGGGTGTGGTGCCAATCTTCTCCTCCTTTGACAAAATAATACTACCCTAGAATACACCCTTAGGTTCGACTTCAAAGCCTCAAATAATGAAGTAGAATATGAAGCATTCATTGTTTACATAATTCAAGAGGTCAGTGCACAACACGTCAAAGCATTCAATGACTTTTAGCTCGAGTTAAACTAGATTAGTGATGAATTTGAAGCCCGAGAGCCATTATGGTCAGCTATTTGAAGAAGGTTCAAGATCTCATCAACCCATTTGAGCACTTCTCCATACAATAGATACCTAGGGGGAATGATCCGAGTAGACACTCTAGCTCACCCCAGCATAGCCAAAGTGACCCTAATGAAATTTCCAATACAACCTTAACCATCCTAGAAAGATCCAATCTTCTATTACCTCCAGGACAACACTCTTCTAGATGATCGAGTTGAATCCAGAAAGATGACACATTGAGAAACTTGATATTGCATCATCAGAGGGAACCTATATTGAAGGTCGCACACCTTATCTTACCTAAAGTGCCTCACCCCCAATGAGGCTGATTATATGCTTTGAAAGATACATGAAAGAATATGTGATCACCCAGAGCCTAGACTCTTGCATATAAGGCCCTTTGGCAAGACTACTTCTGGCCGATTATGAAGTAAGAACCTACACAACTCATGCAAAAATGAAACTGGTGTCAAAGGCACTCCAACTTATCCCACTAGCCTACGGTCCCTTTAACGTCAATCAGTAATCCTTGGCCCTTTGCCCAATGAGGAATGGACATCCTTGGCACCTTCCCTCTTACAATCGGTTAGAAGAAGTTCATCTTCGCTGTTGTCAACTACTTCACTAAATGATCAAAAACAAAACCCTAGCATGGATAACAACCCAAAATGCTAAAGGTTTCCTATGAAGATCTATTTGCTTTTGCATTGGCATTCTCTGGGTGCTGATCATAGATAACGACACCCAATTCACTAACAAGAAGTTTGGAGAGAACTATACTGAGTTGGACATTGATCATCACACCACTCCAGTTCACCGTCTGCAAATAATGGTAATACCAAAGTCACAGACTACACTTTATTGCATGGTCTGAAGACATGCCTAGATCAAGCCAAAGGTAGGTGGGTTGAAGAATTGTCTAACATCCTTTGAGCATATCTAGCCACTAAGAGGACAACAACTGGGAAGACCCCTTTTAACCTCACCTTCAATGATGAATCCATGATTCTGGTGGAGATCAGGTCCCCAACACTTTACATTGATCTCTATTTCAAGACCACCGACCTTTCATAGGAATACAAAGACGCATTATTGATTGAATTCTCACTCGGGATTTCGAAAAGATTATAAGCTTCATCCTCGCTCTTTCTCAGAAATGCCCCCCCACATGATGCATCTACCATCTGCCTATATTGATCTGTCAGGCCTTCATAGAAGGCCTGGACAATTTGCCACTGGGACAGGCCATGGTGTGGGCATTTTCTCATTAACTCTTTCATCCTCTCCTAAGCCTCATGAATTTGTTCACTTGGTGTTTGGGTGAATCCCTTGATAGCTCTCCGGTATTGGTTCTGCCTATAGGATAGAACTTCCTAAGGAATTCATGTTGCATTTCTAACCAAGTCCTAATGGGTCTCCCTATAGTCCCTAACCAATGTTTGGCCTTATAATGACCAAACCGATCCAAGGAGCCTAAGCTCACTCGAACGTGCAATGAACCCATGCCTGCCAAAGCGTGCAATAAACCCACGACTTACAAGACCACTTGCGAACCAGATCGAGAAAAACTCGGGCCGAGCCCATGGTGAGGCCCACGTGTGCCCGGAGACACGTGGAACCTACAATAGCAAAAGACGTAGTGAAACGCCATGTGGAGTCAACCAAAATCCACCCGTCAAGCGGTGAGGTCATTAGCGCCATGTCAATTAAGTTAAACCGCACAAGAGGTAGTAGCACACGTGAGCAATGAGGAATCTTGAGAGGAAGGAAAGCCGATCCTCGAGGGAATCCTCATGAGACACGTGGTGAAACCCAGTGGCGCACTTAATGATTGACAACAAATCCAATATTCCCTTTCCTGATTAGAGACAAGAATATTTATCTCTTACATTTTAGGATCTTAGGATCTCCCCTCTATAAATAGAGATCCCCCTCATATTGAAATTCATTCGATTCTCCGCATTTGGCATCCAACACTCAAGCACTCTCTCTCACTTTCGAGTAGAGCCAGGAGAAAATGAGGAGCGCCTTCCAGATCCTACTCAGCTGCTCGACCCAAGCCAAACAGACTCCCGTCGCCATTCTTCCCAACGTCCCCAACTCTAATCCCAACCCTAGCCACCATGCCTCCAACCCGATCCCCGCCATCCCTGAGTAGTCCAATAGAGCCGACCCAACTTCGACCCAAATAGACCACCAACCAACCCACCAGTCTCATGCCTTTCCCTGCACGGACCCGATAACAGAGACCCCTCTTAGCTGAGACGAACTGAGGGAATATGTCCAAGGGCTGGTAGTTGAAAGCCACAACCGGGCCCAGGATTCGGTCTTCCTACAAAAGCCTTACTCTGACCGTATCCTGTACAAGCCCTACCCTGCCGGGTACACCCATCCTGAACAGTGGCCACAATATGATGGGCAGAGAGGTAGCCAGCAAGAGCACATCAGCAAGTTCAAGGACATCCTCAATTCCTCCGCCCTTGACAGGGATCTCAAGGTATGAGAAATCTCAAAGTCATTGATCGGTCTGGCATACACGTGGTTCGTGAGTCTCACCCCTAGAAGCATTGATTCATGGGGTGAACTAGCCAAGAAGTTCCTATCAAAGTAGTTCACCCTAGAAATAAAATTAACAATGGCTGACCTACGGAATGTGGAGCAAGGACCAAGGGAAGATCTTCTGGCCTATGTTATGAGGTTTCAAAAACTCACACACTCCGTCTTCGACAAACATGCCACTGAGAAAAGTTCCGTTGAGCAATGTGTGCAAGGCATGCGCCCTACTTATAGGATTGGCATCGAGAACATCGAAGTCATAACCTTTAGCTAGCTCTGGAGGTGAGCGGAGAGGATGGCGCGAACCATCAAGGACACCTCTCCATACAATAGAAACTAGGCATATGCAGTCGACAAAAAACCTAAAAACAACGGAGGAGCCAGACAGGGACCATACCAATGTGATAACACCCAAGGAAGAAGCAACACCCCTCCCCCTTCCCCTTGCACAAGGGAATAAGTTATAATGATACTAAACAAGCTAGTCGAAGACTGGGCCATCAGCTTGTTGCCACCACCACCAAGAGTGGACCCAGAGAAAGACAAGCGCAGCGGGAGATGGTGCAACTTCCATCAGGATGGATTGTTTCACCCTACGAAGGTTGTTTGTATAGAAGGTAAAGCTGGACCAGTTCATTAAAAAGGACCCAACACATATGGAAACCGACCCCCTCCCAGCCCATACCCAAGGAGGAAGTATCAACGTAGTCGGAGCGACCGGTCAATACCAATCTGATGCTCTGATAGAGAAACTAGAACAGAGCGAAGAGCTGGCCATCAGAGCAATGGAAGAAGTCTTCCGGTACCCACTACAGTCTTATAGCTGTGATCACAGCAGCGTGGAATTCACAGTAGAGGACATTTTGGAAGCTGACCCCCACCATAACAGACCCCTATATATCATGGCAAAAATAGGGGGTTTCGAAATGAGAAGATCGATGGTTGACCCAAGAAGCTTCGTCAATCTCATTTCCATCCACACATTGGAGTTGATGAACGTTTAGAAGGAAGATATCAAGGGATTACCACTAGAGGTAACAGACTTCAACAAGAACCCGTCCATCACGGATGGAACCATCGAGCTATAGGTAGCAATAGGCCCGCTCAGCATCATGTAGGAGTTCTAGGTAATCCCAGAGAGGACTTCTTACCACGCTCTCTTAGAATGCCCACTCATACACGACTTAGCCCTTGTCCCATTGACGTATCATCAGTGCATCAAAGCCAGATATTGGGGACGATCAATTAGGATCCCAGCCACTAGGGCCCCCTTCAACAAGTCAGAGACACACCTACAGTACGCCATTTACTTCACAGAATTGTCGAACGACGGAGAGATGAGGATAGCCAAGGTTGAAGGAACGAAGTTGCCTTATCCGCCAGAGAGCAAGCCTGCGGGGACCACCGAGTGCAAGAAGAGAAGTAGATGTATCCGGATGATGGGGAGTGACGGAAAAGACTACTACACCATCGTCAAGGAACATGAAGACAATGACCTACCCGCATCCAAGAAGGCCATTCTCGAGGTATGATTTTATTATGATATATCCTGTTTAGTGTAGCCTTATCGCAACTTGTACTCATAGAAAAAATCTTTTTCAAAAAGTTAATCTCTATTGTATGATCCATTATTGATGTTTTCCCAAATCAAGTACATATCTATTTGTCAAAAGTCACTATAACACTCTAATGAAAGACTCTACGTAATGTTTCAACTAACACCGTTTCACTACATCGCAAATCGACGTCGCTATAGTAACATCCTCGAACAATAATTCAGCCCTTGAGAATAATGAAAAGGTAGAATGCTTAGCCACAAACTTATTTGACATGAAACCCATATTTTGAGTCAAATAATAACGTAAACCATGATAGGAGTTGAAGGAGGATGCCCTGGAATATTGCGATGAAGACAGAGCACCTCCTAGGTGCATGATGGATTCCATTGACAGAATAGAAGAGCCATTAGAAGAGATCAATCTAGTGACTGATGGGACAGACAAAAGACCACTATATATATCCTCCAAGCTGGCAGCTAAAGGCAAAGAAGAGCTCATCGCACTCCTAAAAGGTAAGGAACTATCCTTATCGCAAAATCCTCAGAGCCCAAAAATAGTCTAACCTACATCTTCTCATAGAATTTCAAGATGTATTTGCTTGGTCATACGACCAGATGCTGGGTTTAGACTTAGAACTCGCCAGACACTCCCTATGTATAGACCCAAAATTCTGGCCAATGAAGTAACCACAGAGGATTTTCAAGCCAGAAGTAACCCTAAAGATCAAAGAGGAGATCAAACGACTACTGAAGGTGGGTTTTATCAATCCAATAGCCCACCCTGTGTGGCTAGCCAATGTAGTTCCAATGTAGAAGAACGGATAGCTAAGTTTAATGTCCTCCCACCTAGTCCTTTAGTGGTAGCATATCACCCAAAGGATGAATTCCCTCTACCTAACATGGAGGTGTTGATAGACTCCATCGCAGGACATGAGTTTTTCTCCTTCCTAGATGCTTACAACGGGTACAATCAGATCTTCATGGATCTTGCACACGCACCCCACATAGCCTTTAGGACACTGATAGGAAATTTCTACTTTAAGATGATGGCTTTTGGTCTAAAGAATGCGGGGGCAACCTACCAGAGATCAATGACTAGTGTCTTCCACGATATGATACACAAAGAAATCAAATGCTATGTGGATGATGTGGTTGTCAAAGCAAAGAAGGATGATCACTCTAAGGTTCTAAGGAAAGTCTTCACCCGTTGTAGGGAATTCAAGCTAAGGTTAAACCCACTAAAGTGTGCATTCGGGGTACAACTAGGGAAGTTCTTAGGCTACAGAGTAGACCAGACAGGGATAATGAAAGAAAAGTCAAGGCCATCCTAGACCTCTCGCCTCCAACCAATGAATCTCAGTTAAAAACTTTCCTAGGAAAAATTTCATACCTAAGGAGGTTCATCCCTGGCCTCGTACATGCAGCACTGCCACTCATGAAGCTAATCAAGAAGTCCATTGAGTTTAAATGGACCCAGAAGCACCAACAGTCTTTTGAGCAACTGAAAGCAACACTCGCTAGGGCCCCAACAATGTCACCACCTAGAGATGGATGAGAATTCAAAATATATATCGCAACTGGGTCAGAGGTCATAGGATGCTTACTGGCACAAGAGGACGATGATAGAGTGGAGATCTCGATATATTATGCCAATAGAATCCTCAAACCAGCTGAGAAAAACTCTTCCCATATGGAGTAGCAGTGTTTAGTGTTGGTCATTGCCACACAAAAATTCAAGCACTACATCCTAGTACAAAAGGTGAGGCTCATCGCATGAAGCAACCCAATCAATTTCTTCATGGACAAACCTCCCCTTTCTGGCAGACTCATCAAGTGGATGATGTAGCTCAACGAGTACACAATAGAGTATACCCAACAAGGGCCATCATGTGCCAAACAGCGGCAGATCTATTGGCCACTTTCTCCTCAAACTTTGACTTCCCCATATCAGATGAAGTACCTAGAGACACGCCCATGATTGCCATGGCTGAAAGTAAAGAGTGGGTCTTGACCTTTGACGGGAGTAGCACTAGCACCTCAATTGGCGCTGGGGTAACCCTAACCTTGCTGAACGGACAAACGTCTGCTTATTCATTCAAACTTTAGTTCCCCTATTCGCACAACATAGTCGAGTACGAGGCCCTTGTCCTCGGTCTAATCAAAGCAGTAAAAGCTGGCACAAAAAAGATAAAGGTAATTGGTGATGCTAAACTAGTGATCGGGCAGCTTGATGGAAGTACAATAGTAAAAGAGATGGCTATCCTACCATGTAGAACCCTGATCCAAAGGTTAGTCCGCGACTTGGATGTAGACTTTAAATACCAAAATAGAGCCAAAAATAGGTTCACTAACGCGCTAGCCACTCTAGGATCCAAGATACAATCTAGCTTGAAGCCAATAGAAATCACCATAGAGTCAGTAGATAAACAATCAATCTTCACCCTAAGGGAATGGGTAGAAGAGGAGCATGAAATAACAGTGGATGATTGGAGGTACGAAATAATCCAGAAGCTGAAAAGTCAGACCATAGGGACCCAAGATATCAAGTTGATCACAAAATTTTAGCTTGTGAACGGGGTACTATATTGCAGGGAGTCAGATGGAGTAAGGACAAGATGCCTAGGGAAATCAAAGGCTGAGGCAATGTTGAACGAAGTGCACAAGATCAATTGTGGGGACGTCACAAGTACCTTATTCTGGAGATTACAAAAGTTAGGGTATTAGTAGTTTGTGATGAAGTGGGGCTCTACCAAGGTGCAACGGGAATGCGATAAGTGCACCCCACAAGTGGACGGTAGAGAATGCCTCGTGGTCTGCAAGGAGGATTGGAGGAGGATGTATATTGAATATTTGAAGGATTACACGTTTCCCATTGACACTATACTGAGGATGAGGCTACTGTCTAAAGCTAGACGGTTCTATCTCCAAGACGAGATGTTCTACAGGAAACCACACGCGGGAAAACCTTTGTGTTGCCTGGTTGGTGACAAGATCAACGAAGTAGTAGAGACAGCCCATAGCTTTGAACCTGTGGCCCATCAAGGACAACTAGCGCTACACAACCATATCCTTCACCTAGGCTTCTATTGGCCAACCATGATGGAGGATACACGGCAACATGTATGTAGATGTCACAAGTGCCAAATCCACAATGAGAGAATCCATAAACCTACCAACAGTCTCCACCTAGTCATCACACCCTAGCCATTCCATACCTAGGGGTAGACGTAATAGGCAAAATAGACCCGCCTTCCAAAGGGTAATTTTATCATAGTAGCTACAGATTATTTCACCAAATGGTAGAGGCCATACCCTTGCGACAAATCTGCACAAAGAACGTAGCCAATTTCCTAAGACAAAACTTAATCTACAAAATCGGAGTCCCAATGTGGATATTGATAGACAATGGCCTATCCATAAAAACCAAGAAGTCCATGACCTCCTAGGGCAAGTATAAACAGACCTTAGCCACAAACTCCAACAGGCACCTAAGACTCAAACACTTCAGAGGGGGAGATAAAATACTAAAGACAACGCTCAATGTTAAGCAAGGAAAGCCTGTAGGAAAATTCACCCCAGCATGGGAGGGGTCGTACCTGATAAAAGAAGCCCATACTTTGGGCTACAATGTATTAAAAACTATAAACACGAAAGAAGAGGATGAAACAATCAATGGCTATAGGTTGAAACCCTACTTCGAGTAACTCTGTACTTTTGTAATTCCACCATTACATGTACACATTCTATAAATAAATGTGCAATGTTTCAGTATACTTGCTTCTTTATTGAACTCTATTACTAATGCTTATATCAACAATTGGCATACTTGTGATAAAGTTTATTTCCTTTCACGTGGCTCTGATTGCGACGAATTTTCTTTCCTTTCACATGATTTGATGAAGATGAAGTCTACATGCATAAATATATATTGTCATTGTATTCAAATAAGCCGCATACTATAACTTGTTTAAATATGCTCTCCATACTTGTACTCATCCCCGGCAACCTCGGGCAAGCCCTGGCAATCCCAGGCACTCACAAAGCCTCGACAGCCCTGGGCACTCTCATAGCTCTAGCAGTCCCAAGCACTTTCAAAGCCCCGACAACCCCAGGCACTCACAAAGCCCTGATAGTCCCAGACACTTTCAAAGCCCCAGCAGCCCCAGGCACTCACAAAGCCCTGGCAGTCCTAGGCACTCTCAAAGCCCTGGCAGTCCCAAGCATTCACAAAGCCCTGTCAGTTCCAAGCACTCTCAAAGCCCTAACAATCCCAGTTACTCACAAAGCCCTGTCAACCCAAAGCATAGACAAAGCCATGGCAACCCCAGGCACAGGCAAAGCCCTATCAAACCTAGCCTCATACAAAGCCCTAGCAACCCTAGCCATAGACAAAGCCCTGGCAAACCCAAGTACAAACAATGCCCTAGCAACCCTAGCCACAGGCAAAGCCCTAGCAAACCCAGGTGTAAATAAAAATTATCATATTCTTATCTATGAATATTCAGTCTTTCTACACTTAATTAACACTTAATTGGACTCATTACGCTGGTATTTTGATTCAGGGTAAGGAAAGAAGTCGTCAGAAGGAAGACAAGGCTAATCGGATGGTTTTTCATAGTTTCGGCACCATTCAGTAATATGGGCTTAACTCTCATATCTGGGCTTCGATTGGGCTGATTAAAGATGCACTGGAAAGATAAGAGCGAAATCTACAACTTTCATATTTTAGGTTTTGACAGATTCGGCCTACACCAAAGTCAAAATCGGGCCCAAAGTCGAAATGGATCCATAGTAAAGCCCAGCTCACAGCTGAAGCCCAATTCGCAGAAAAGCCTTGTAGCAGCCCAACTTATTAAAGCAGCCCACTCGAATTCAAGAATCCAGAGTTTTCTTAGATTTGAATTTTAAATGTAATTCTAGAAAGTTAAAGAAGATTGAGATCATTAGATAAGAGATAAGATAAGATTGGATAGGATCAATTTAAAACTAACCTGGATTATCCATTCTTGAGATAACTCCACGTAGTTGTAATAGCCCCTCCCCTAAAACTATATAAAGGGTTTGGCGTACCAGCACCTGGAATCTATCAATTACTGGAGCTCTCTCTGAAGCAATCAAAGAAGACCATCAAGAAAGCTTTAAGGAGGAGATCAACAAGGCAAGAAAACTTCAAGAAGGAGGTGGTGGCAAGAAGAAGAGAAGATCTCAGCTCCAAGGGCGACATCATGAGTTCTTTCTTTCCTCTTGTTTGTTTTATTTCTTCTATCATGAATTACTTTATTTGTAGCTAGGGCTGTGGAAAGCCTAACCATGACAATGAATTTATTTTTATCAAGATTTATCCAAGATTGTGATTTCCATATACTCTATGAATTATTATGCTTAATGCGATTAGGAGTTTGGCCACCTCTTAATTGATTGGGTTTATGTGAATGAATCGGGAGAGGAATTCATATAATGGACTGAATAATTCATGGTGTGAATTGAATGGTATATAGGGATATATACACATGATTCATCTGAATGTATAAGTTTTTCTTTGAAGTTAATGCATTTCTATCTTGAGAATTCTAGTCGAGGGATCGAAGGGTTATTTGATAGAAATATGTTTGATATATCTTGGGAAAGAATATTAATTAAATTTGGAAAAACTTCAACTTATGGAAATGATAAATTATCTTGGTTAATCTCATCCACTAATATTCATTGGAATGGTTAGGCGGACTAATGGTCCTAGTGATTTCAGTTAATCGTTGCGTATTCAGTTATTGATTACCCTTGCTTTTATTTTCTTTCTCTATTTTTAATTTTTAGTAGTTCTTATTGTTGGATCTGAATTTCAGTTGTCCAAATAATTAAGGAAGGCTGTAGTTCTAATACTTATTTTGTTAAATCTTCGTGGGAACAATATTTTTATACTACTTGATAACTAGTGCACTTGCTAGGGTTATAATTTTAGCTATCACCAGGTACAGACAAAGCCCTAGCAACCCCAGGCACAGAAAGAGCCATGGTAACCCTAGGCACAACCAAAGCCCTAGCAACCCCAGTCATAGCCAAAGCCCTAGAAACCCCAAGACAGCCAAAGCCCTGGCAACCCCAGACACTCTCATACTATGCCCGGTTCTTTGATGTCGCATGCTCCACATGAAAGCGCTGGCAACCCCAGGCACAACCACACCTCCATGTAACCGTTTGGGGGATTTGTCGACAATAGGTATGACCCCTATCCAATTTATAAATGTAGATACTCTGCCTCACTCTGATGGTCTAAGGGAGGGCAAACTTCGCCCATCCCTACATTGACAATAACACTTCGCTAAAGAACAACACTAATTTCAACCATCGATATTCACTTTCATAGGAAGGCTCATGTTGTTAGACAGTTATGCGCTTAGCTCCAATCAGATTGATGTATCTTTTGACATTTATTGTAAATTAATAAAAGTACATAATTGATTCATGTCATTGTTGTGTTTTCTTTGTAATACCCTTAAACTGGAGACTTATGAGATTCATGTTAGTTTAGAATCTTCACAGCCGTTGGATAGATCTGGGGAGATTCATCCTACCAAGGCTGACACTGGTGTACCGCCAAGTTGGATGGGGTAGCTTCTCTCAGCTGCCAAGGTGAGACCTGAGGTACATGTAGTGTGGGTTTTCTTGAAACCCTGAACCAGACCAAATTTCCAGTATTGCCCTGGACCTTGGAGATAGATGGGCAAAACTATAATGTTACACCTGACCCCTAGACTCAATTATGGCACTGCACTAGGTGTCGGATTGGGCTATCTTTGATATGCCAATCAGTGAGATCCTTAGAGGGGGTCGAAACCTGGGTATGTTGGGACAGTCCGAGAATTCATCTGAGTGGGTGATTATAGTGACAGGATCAGCCCCTTTGATGGACAAAGTGAATGATCGGGGAGTGCACTCTCTCTAATGGAAACCTAAACTGCCGGCAGTTGATTTTAACCATTGAAAATTGTTTTTTGCAAAAGATATTTATATAGATATATACTTATATATATTATGGTTTCAAAATGTTTGCAAAATGTTTTAATTCCTAGGATCCATGTGAGTAGAGAGTGCAACAATGTCTCTTACAGCTGAGGGAGAGGTCCTCTCTTCTCGGGCAGTGTTTGTGAGGTTAAGTGTAAGACCATTGAGGGTAATACCTGATGGGTTAATCTTGCATCTGCCCAAAGTCCTTGGGTTTTCATAAGGTGGCTGGACCCAAGGACCATTTAGTATAAATTTTGGGCCCATTAAGAGCCCAAAGTGATGGACTCAGGAGTTCACTATCTCCTACAATGAATTCGGCCATGCCTTGTAACAAAGGATGAGAGACCCATCATATGGATAGCCGAACCTTGTAGGTAGGTAGGGCAAAATATCAAAAGTTTCTCTCTCTCCCATGTGGGAATCACATTCCCTATTTTAGAAAATCTGCATTTTCAAAGATCAATTTTGAACCAAGAAGCGGACCAGATCTGATACCAAAAGGTAGGAAAGGGATATACCTGATACAAAGTAGCAGTAACTCCCAATGAAGGTGTTCACGCCCAAAGAAATCTCCAAAGATTGCTCTCACTGAAGATGACAGTGTAGGGTGGAGCAGACTCAGCAGTGTTCTTCCCAAGAACCTAACCCTTTAGCAAGAATTTGAGGGAGCCTGTGAGCACGACTTCAGATCAGCTTTTCTCCAAAGACTGATATCAAGAACTTTTCTTGATTGCTCCAACAAGAAAGGAGATCGAACTGGCAATTGGCGGCAACTGGAGGAGAACGTAGGGAGAAGAAGGCGCAGTCACACTGTTGCTGTCTTCTCTCTGTGTGATTTAAGATCTGATGCCTATGGTTTTTAGATGTATTGAATGGTTCACCCCCACCTCCTTTTATAGACTTAAAGAGATAAGCTCCTAATCCCATTAGGAGTTTCCTGATTCAAATCCATATTTGAATCTGAACTCTCTTTAAGTGATAAGGATAGATCATTTCCTTATCTTATCTGCAGATTAGATCAGCTCTCCTAATCTCATTAGGAGGTTTCCAAATCCAAATCTCTATTTGGATCTAGACTCTCTGAGTGGATAGGGATAACTCCCTATCCTATCTACTGATCCAAAGCCTAGATCCGCCATTGTTTAACTAATCATATTAGACCAGTTCGAAATGGGCTTTAGGCCCAATAAGT
>NW_010729180.1:921519-935349 GCF_000365185.1 Nelumbo nucifera
TAAGGGGTAAGTGAGCACATAAGCTTAATGGGCCTAAAGCCTAATTCGAACTGGGCTTAAATTAGTTAATTAAAAGGAGGCAAGATAGGATTTATAATCTGATTAGGATTAGCTGAAGGATAAGATAAGTCTTATCCATTCAAGAGTCTAGATCCAAATATCATTTTTGGACTAAGGAACTCTCTCCTAATTAGATTAGGAGGTTGATCCTGAGAAGGCTATAAATAAAGGGGGTGAATTCCTCAATTAAACAACACAACAACTTGAAGAATTCTCTCATATTCTTGCCATCCCTACCCAGTACGATCTCCTCTTGAGGAATTGATCAAGAAAGTTTCTTGATATTATTTCTTGGCTGAAGAAACAATTTGAAGTCGTGCTCACCAGCCCCAGTTCGATTCTTTCTAAAGGATCCTAGTTCTTGTTGAAGAGTCATCCTGCTGATCCTGCATCATTACACACTGTGTCATCTTCGGTGGAAAAGGGTTTTGATATTCTCCTTGGGCGTGAACACATTCACTGGGAGTTACTACTACTTCGTATCAGGTATATCCCTCTCCGCTTTTTTGGTTTCAAGTCTGGTCCAGTTTTGGTTTCAAGAACGATCCTTGAAAATGCAGGTTTCTAAAATAGGGAATGCGATTCCTAGATGGGAGAGAGAAAAATTTTTGAAATTTTGCCCAACCTTCCTACAAGGTTCGGCCATCCATATGATCGATCTCTCATCCCTTCAGTGGAATCAGAGCCATGGTTTGATTCTTGAACCGAAATTGAACCAAATTTGATATGCACAAATTGGTAGAAACTATTCTACCCAATTTGCGCAGTTAGCGATTTTTCTGGGAAATCGGTTCCCAGTTTTTGGAAAATGATCTAAAAATAATTCTTTATCATTCTATTATATAATTAGAATTGTTCTATTTATATTTCTTGAATTTTGGGATGTTCATATGGAGGAGATCGAAATCTTTTCTACGGCGCAAGAAATCTACGCATCTGCGTTTTTTCTTATTCATTCTTGGTCTGTAATTAATTTTATTATTATTATTTTTAGATGGAATGTATAGGAATTTGAATCTGATGTAATATTAATAGAAAAATTAGGGTTCAGCGATCTACGATTTGCAGTTTTGGAAAATGCAAACTACGAATTGATCATTGTTTTGCAGGGTAGCAGTCTTACGAATAGCCCTCTTACAGATCCTTGATTGTCATGTATCAGTTTCTTTATTTTCAGATCATGTTTCTTGAATTGGATCTTGAAATAAACATCAAACCCTAGACCCATTCGAACCAGATTTGACCAAACTGGTTGGATTGAATCTATGGTTCGATGGGGGCTGTTCTCAACCCTAAAATTTCCTATATGGGTCGAGGAGTTGATGGTTAATTTTATGATGCAATTCGGCCCACATCTGTAAAACCCAGTTTTCGATTGTTAAAATTGCTTTAGCCCAATTCAGCATAAATGCTATATAGGCCGAACTACTCTTTGCAGTTCAACCCATATACCTAGATAATATTATTTGATAAAATTATGGGCTTTAAATGGGCTGAAAGTTTTTTTAAATTTATTTATTGGTTTTACAGTTATTTAATTGATTGGATAAATTATGGATTCCATGCATGTGATGTATGTGATGTGATGTGTTGTGTACATGCGACATAAGTGCTTAGCCCATGTTAATTCGATAGTGGCTGATGATGGTAGAATTTATCACATTTTTATCTCCAAATATTTTGTCTTTCATACCTAATTAGTACTTAATTGGACTCATATCTCTTGTATTTTGATTCAGGGCATGAAAGAAGGCATTAGGAGCAAAGAAAGGCTAATCGGATGGGTTTTTCACAGTTTCGGCAGCGATCAGTAATCCGGGTCTAACTTTCATATCCCAGCTCCGATTGGGCTAATTCAAGATCCACTGGAAATATAAGAGATAAATCTACAACGTTCATGTTTTGGGATTTCATAGATTCGGCCTACATCGAAGTCAAATCCTGACCCAAAGATGGAGCACTTTTGTAGTGAGGCCCAATTCCCAGCTAAAGCCCATTTCACAGAAGAACATTGAGGCGGCCCAAGATATTAATGTAGCCCATTCGAATTCAAGAGTTCGAGAGTCCTCTTAGACTTAAACTTTTAAATGTAATTCCAGAAAGATTAAGAAAGGTTTTAGATAAGGAGAGAGGAGAAGATGGGATAGGAGATGAGGAGTTTGGATCAAGGCTGGATTATCCATTCTTGAGATAACTCCAAGAAATTGTAAGCTATATGAGAGCTGGGTGCACCAGCCCAAGGGGATGACGAATTGCATTGAGAAATCAGTCAAGAGAGGAGAAAAGAAGTCAAGAAACAGAGGAAAGGTGATCAAGAATTCAAGAAACTTSAAGAAGAAGGTGRYGGCAAGAAGAGGAGATCTCAGCACCATGGGCGAATTCAAGAGTTCTTTCTTTCCCTTTGTTTGCTTTAATTCTCTTATCATGAACTGATTTGTTTCTTGATAGGGCTNGTTATGTGAATGAATCGAGAGAGGAATTCACATAATCGACTGAATAATTCATAGTGTGAATTGAATGGTATATAGAGACATATATACATGATTCATCTGAATTTAATGGTTTTTCTTGGACTTAATGCATTTCCATCTTGAGAGATCTACTCGAGAGATCGAAAGGTTACCCAATGGACATAGTTTTAATATATCTCGAGAGAGAATATTAAATAAAATTGGAAAGACCTCAGCTTATGAAAATGACAAATAATCTTGGTTAATCGAATCCATTAATATTCATTACATTGGTTAGGTGGACCAAAAGCCCTAGCGATTTCATCCWTTGCATATTCGGTTAGTGATCACCCTTGCTTCTATTTTCTTTTTCTAGTTTTTATTTCCAGTAGTTCTTGCTCAAATCTGAATTTCGATTGTCCAAATAATTAGGGAAGACTGTGGTTCTAATACTTATTTTGTTAAATCCCTGTGGGAACGATATTTTTTATACTACTTGATAACTATTGCACTTGCTAGGGTTATATAATCATAGCTTTCAAGTTTTTGGCGCCGTTGTCGGGGATTTAATCCTAAAATAATATTAAAACTTGTTGACCTTGATTAATTTGGATTTTCTTTTATTATTGCTGTTTTCATTTTGTTATTATTTTATTTTTCTACTTGTTCGATTTCTTGTTGGTTCAGATTTACTAGTGCATAACACGCACTAGACAGGAAGGACTAGCTAAATTTGATCCAGAAATTGAGAGGACCCTTCGCTTGTTGCAAAGGGTAAACAAAGGTAAAGCTAGAAAGGAGGTTGTTATTGGCGAACCAACAATAGAGTTGGAAGGAGAGATGGCAGAAGGGAATTGCACCCTATTGGACTATGCTTGTCCAAACACTAATGGGGCGACATCCATCATTTGCAAGCCCACCATTCATGCCAACAACTTCGAAATCAAGCCTGCAATAATTCAAATGATCCAAACAAGCATTCAGTTTAGTGGGTTACCAAGTGATGACCCCAATGCACACATTGTTAAATTCTTGGAAATATGTGATACCTTTAAACTTAATGGAGTTAGTGATGATGCTATTAGGCTTAGATTATTTCCTTTTTCATTGCATGATAGAGCTAAAGATTGGCTTAACTCACTCCCTACAGGAAGTATCACCACTTGGAATGATCTAACCCAAAAAATTTTGGCTAAATATTTCCCACCCTCTAAAATAACAAAGTTAATAAATGATATTACTACTTTTGCTCAATTTGAGAGGGAAATCCTTGTATGAAGCATGGGAACGATTCAAGGAGATGCTTAGGAAGTGTCCTCACCATGGGATACTAACTTGGCGACAGATTCAGACTTTTTATAATGGTATTAACCCCTCTAATCGATCCATTATTGATGCAGCCRCAGGTGGCACGATCATGAGAAAAACACCGGAGGAAGCTTATGACCTAATAGAGGAGATGGTGTCAAACATCTACCAGTGGAGCAATGACCGAACCAATCAAATGGGAGTACACCATATCGATTCCCTTGTAGCCATATCTGCGCAACTTGCTAAGCTGAATAAGAAACTTGACACTTTTAATGTTGCAGCAATTAATACACCATCTAGCATCTCATGCGATTTATGTGGTCAAATAGGGCATACTAATTCTGATTGTCAATTAAATAGTCATTTTATTTCTCATGAGAATGCTAATTTTATCTCTCATGCTGGCATGTCAAACTTCAACCCATATTCAAATACATACAACCCAGGGTAGAGAAATCATCCAAACTTTTCATGGAGCAACAATCAACCAAAGACACCCATGGGATTCAAACAATAGCTGCCTCCACAAGAAAAAAAGAGTAATCTGGAAGAAATGATCTCTAAGTTCATTAATGCCACTGAAGCAAGGTTTCAAGAACAAGATAAGAGGTTCTTAAGCCAAGAAACATCAATCAAGAACTTAGAAGTTCAAGTGGGGCAGATTGTAAGCATGCTATCGGAAAGGAAGGAGGGAAGGCTACCCAACAACACAGAAAAGAATCCCAGAGAGCATGTGAGCGCCATAGCCTTAAGAAGTGGGAAGACAGTCGACGAAGCCCAAGAAGACGACAGGGAAGCTGAATCGGCCAAGCTGTAAAAAGAGAATGAGGGAAGCACCCCTAAACTGAATTTAGATGAAATTAAACTTCCTATCCCCTACCCAAGAAGAGTCTTGAAGGCTAAATTAGATAAACAATTTGAAAAATTTTTGGAAGTGTTTGAAAAGATCCATATTAACCTTCCTCTTCTTGATGTATTGTCACAGATGCCGAAGTATGCCAAATTCCTGAAGGAGGTAATGCCCAACAAAAGGAAGTGGGAGGATTGCGAGATGGTAAAGCTAAACGAAGAATGTTCGGCCATTCTTCAAAATAAGCTACCCCCAAAACTGAAGGATCCAGGGAATTTTTCTATCCCTTGCACCATAGGCAATGCTGAATTTGAGAAAGCTTTATGTGACCTTGGTGCTAGTATAAATTTGATGCCCTACTCTATTTTTAAAAGACTTGGATTACATGAACTAACATCTACCACCATTACCCTACAACTGGCCGATCGAAGCATTAAATACCCTAGGGGAATAGTGGAAGATGTCTTAGTTAAAGTAGGGAACTTCATCATCCCTGCTGATTTCATTGTGTTGGATATGGAGGAGGACAGATCGATGCCATTAATTCTAGGGAGACCCTTTCTTGCTACTGGTAATGCCTTAATTGATGTACAAAAGGGTCAACTTACTCTTAGGATCAATGGTGAAGAAGTGATATTTAACATTTTCTAAACTCTGAAGTATCCCAACACGAGAGAACATGAAATATATGTAATCAACTCCATTGATGTGGTGGCAGCAGAAATTAATAAATCAAAGATAGATGACCCCTTTGAAAACTGTATCATTAATTCATGTAATAGCATGCAGGTGATGGAGGACGAGGTAGAGGAGGCAATGAATTATTTAGAAGCTGGCCAAGAAGAATGCAAACCAAGACAAGGGAGACAGTTCCACTTTACCTATAATTATCTCTTCTGAATTGACAGGTCTCCAAGAGGAAAAGCTTGTGAGGGTGCTCAAGCAACACATATCGGCCATAGGATGAAGCATCACTGACATAAAAGGGATCAGCCCGTTGGTATGCACACACAAAATTCTGATGGAGGAGGGCTGCAATCCCAAGGCACAACCACAAAGGAGGCTGAATCCTAAAATGCAACAGGTAGTAAAGGTAGAAATTCTAAAATGGCTCAAAGCAAGTATTATATATCCAATTTCTGACTCATCATGGGTAAGCCTTGTTCAAGTCGTACCAAAGAAAGGTGGGATTACTGTAGTTATAAATGAAAATAATGAATCAGCTCCCACAAGAACAATAACTGGCTGGAGGGTGTGCATAGACTATCGAAAGCTAAATGAGGCCACTAGGAAAGATCACTTCCCTTTTCCATTTATTGACCAGATGATAGAGAGACTTGCAGGGCACGAATATTATTGCTTCCTACCAGTGCAATGGGTACCTTGTAGATTAGGAAAAAACCACTTTTACTTGCCCATATGGAACCGTTGCATTTAGGAGAATGCCATTTGGGCTGTGCAATGCACCGGCCACTTTCCAGCGATGTATGATGCCATTATTTGGTGATTTCATCAATGACTTCATGGATGATTTCTCTATTTATGGATCATCATTTGATGAATGCTTACTGAATTTGAAAACGGTACTTCAAAGGTGTAAGGAATCTAACCTTGTTTTGAACTGGGAAAAATGTCATTTCCTAGTTAGGGAAGGAATCGTTCTAGGGCATAAGGTGTCCTCCAGGGGCATTGAGGTTGATAAAATAGGATTATCCCAGTCTACTTACATTGACAAAATAGTCAAGATATACAGTATGGAGAACTCCAAGAAAGGAAATGTTCCTTTCAGGTATGAAGTCACTCTCTCCAAGGGTATGTCTCCCAAGACTCCCGAGGAGATTGAGGGCCTAAAGTAGATTCCCTATGCCTCAACCATAGGGAGCATCATGTATGCCATGCTATGCACTCATCCTGACATTGCTCAGGCAGTGAGTGTGGTGAGTAGATACCAGTCTAACCCAGGATAGAAACACTAGACAACTGTGAAAAACATACTGAAATACCTTCAAAGGACAAAAGAGTTTTGTTTGGTATTCGATGGTAGTTTACTACAGATCCAAGGGTATACTGATGCCGATTTCCAGTCAGATCTAGATGATAGAAAGTTTACATCTAGGTATGTCTTTACGATGGGGGCCTATGTAATTAGTTGGAAAAGCAGTAAACAAGGTTCCACCGCAGATTCCACGACCGAAGCCGAATACAGTGAAGCTGCTAATGAAGTCGTCTAGATGAAGAAGTTCATTCAGGATTTAGGAGTAGTTTTGTTCAGCACATCACTCAATCCACTGTTGTGTGACAACAATGGAGCTATAACTCAGGCTAAAGAGCCACAAGCCCACTCGAATTCGAAGCACATCGAGAGGAAGTACCATGTACTGTAGGAGATAGTTAGTAGAGGGGACGTCTTGATTCAGGAGATAGTTAGTAGACCCATTGACTAAGCCACTTACAAAGAAAGTGTTTGAGAAACATGTGGAAAGTATGGCACTCTGGCTAGTACCCGATTGGACCTAAGTGCAAGTGGAAGTTGTTAGACAGTGTATGCCCTTAGCTCCAATCAGCATGATGTACATTATGACATTTATTGTAAATGATAAATTACATATTTGATTCATGTTATTATGGTGTGTTTCTGTGTAAAACCCTTAAACTGGACACATATGAGATTCGTGTTAGTTTAGAATCTTCATACCCATTGGATAGATCTGGAGAGATTTATCCTACCAAGGCTAACATGGATGTACCGCCAAGTTGGTTGGGGTGGATTGTCTTAGCTGCTTGGGTGAGACCTGAGGTACATGTAATGTGGGGTTTTTTGAAACCCTAAACCGGGCCAACCAATGTTACCCTGGACCTTGGAGATAGATGGGCAAAACTGGAATGTTATACCTAACCCCTAGACTCAATTATGGTATTATACTAGGTGTTGGATTAGGCTATCTTTGATATGCCAATCAGTGAGATCCTTAGAGGGGGTCAAAACCTAGGTATGTTGGGACAGTCCGAGAATTCATCTGAGTGGGTGATCATAGTGACAGGACCAGCCCCTTTGTCGGACAAAGTGAATGATCGGGGAATGCACTCTATCTGATTGAAAAGGTTTTAATTCCTAGGATCCGTGTGAGTAGAGAGTGCAACACTGTTCCTTGCAGCCGAGGGAGAGGTCCTCTCTTTTCGGGTTGTGTTTGATCATTATGGGCTGAGAGGTTAAGTGTAAAACCATTAAGGGTAATACTTGATGGGCTAATCTTGCATCTGCCCACACTCCTTGGGTTTTCATAAGGTGGTTGGACCCAATGACCATTTAGTGTAAATGTTGGGCCCATTAAGAGCCCATAGTGATGGACTTTCACTGTCTCCTACAATGAATTCGGCCAGGCCTTATAACAAAGGCTGGGCTGAACCCATGTGGCTGATGTATAGATCAATGTTTGGGTCCCACGCCATACAAAGAGAGCCAACTAGATAGCAAGTAAAGGGGTAAGTGAGCACATAAGCTTAATGGGCCTAAAGCCCAATTCCAACTGGGCTTAAGTTAGTTAATTAAAAGGAGGCAAGATAGGATTTATAATCTGATTAGGATTAGCTGAATGATAAGATAAGTCTTATCCATTCAAGAGTCCAGATCCAAATATCAAATTTGGATTAAGGAACTCTCTCCTAATTAGATTAGGAGGCTGATCCTGATAAGGGTATAAATAAAGGGGGCGAATTCCTTAGTTACATAACACAGCAACCTGTAGAATTCTCTCTTATTCTTGCCATCCCTACCCAGTTCAATCTCCTCTTGAGGAATTAATCAAGAAAGTTTTTTAATATTGTTTTTTGGCTGAAGAAACAATCTTAAGTCGTGCTCACCAGCCCTTGTGATTCTTGCTGATGGATCTTAGTTCTTGCTGAAGAGCCATTCTGTTGATCCTGTTTCATTACACACAGAGTCTTGTTCAGTGGAAGTGGGTTATGATATTTTCCTTGGGCGTAAACACCTTCATTGGGAGTTACTGCTACTTCGTATTAGGTATATCCCTCTCCTCTCTTTCGGTTTCAAATCTGGTCCAGTTTTAGTTTCAAGGACAATCTTTGAAAATGCAGTTTTCTAAAATTGGGAATGTGATTCCCAAATGGGAGAGAGAAATTTTTGAAATTTTGCCCAACCTTCCGATAGGGTTCGGCCATCCATATGATTGATCTCTCATCCCTTCACATGCAATGACCAATACTTTACTACAAATGCAACAATGGTCTAAAGCTCATAATTAACCCTTAGGGCTAGTTGCTTTCCCAAACATGGTTGCGATGAAACTCTAACCTATGCTAATTTTTTATACTATGACTGAACCCCAATTGTATCGCCCATGAAAGGTCTTGCCTTCTTAAAGCACAACAACACGCGGTCCTTGTATGGGTAGCAAAACTGCATTTCCCTACAAAGTAACTCAACATCCTTTCTACAAATATGGACCTTAATACATACTCCACGACTCACTCCTTTTATACATCATTCTTTTGCACTTGATAATGTTTAGATATTCGGATAACTCATTATTTAACTACTTATTTGCATGACGTTATTTGGGTTAACTCCTTCACACCTAATTGCATCTCATATGTTGGAATAATACTATTCATTTGTTTTATCTGCGATAAAGCACAATATCCCCGTACTTGATTACGATAGAGCCCAACGGGCACTCAATGACCAACATTAGCTGATACAGCCCTCTCATGTGACGACCACACTCACAAAAGCAACATGGCTGCGAAGAAGTTTTAACTCATTTATAGCACACAACAAACGTTACGACATTGAACAACTCCATCCTATGAGTTAGCCCACTCTCATCTAACAATATCTCAACGCGGCATAGTAACACCACTCAACTGCCATAATGCAATGCGATAAAGCCTACGACGTCCGTAACAATACTTAACCGCGATAAGGACAAATACGTAATTCATGAACCAATGCACAACTTTAGAAAAATTCGCCACTGTCTCCCCTAGTGACATCCAACACACTTGCACAGAAGCCCAAATCACAAGATACACACGATTTCCTTATTCTCCACTCCACTTATGAGGTTACTAAATTGCGATTAATGGCGAAAGGAATAATCAAAAGTTTTCTTTCTTATGTTCCTCTTTTCAAAGCATTATCTTAAATCCGTATTAAGCTTGAATAATTTTTGCAAAAAAACAACCCGCCATCACAACGAAAAGAGACTCTACTGCATACAAAAACGAATAAACAAGAAATTGAACTGACAATTATATCAAAACTAAAATTGCAATATCAGAATTATCACACATTCACATTATATTATAGGAAACCCCAGAATGATCCATTACAATTCATGAACTTTTTTTAGTTTAGACCTAGTACAAACAATGATCACTTAGCCCACTCTTCCCGCATCACAACAATGGTCTCTAACACCTGGCTAATCTCTTCAAATTTCTTCAAACCCTCTAGCTCTGCCTCATACTCCGCGAGGATCTTCTTCTACCTAGTGCATTCCTCCATGAGACCCCCGAGCTTACCCGCGATTTTGGCAACGCTTTCCTCGACCATCTCGACCATCTGACTACGGTATGTCACAACCAACCTTCCAGAAAGCATGGGCTAGCATCACGACACATTTTTCAATCTGTGTCATGAAGAAGCCCATTGACGAAAAACCCCGACAAGCTTCTAACCAGCAAGCAAACTCAGACCACGATAACTCCTCCGTTGGGTGGGTCATCACATGGCTCATTAACGTGGCGATGGTGTTCTGTGCAGGACCCATGACCTTGGGATGCATGTTTCCCTCTAGCAACCACATAGCACGTATGGCGGCTAAAGCAAACTAAGCCACTATACTAGAAACACTGTACAGGACGCCTTTGTAATCACCCTGAACCGAAATTGGATCGACAACAAGTAAGTGCAGAGATAGGATATCATGATTATCACAATACTCCAAGAGCTCCCTCTGTATCTAGACCAACTCCTCATCGTACGTTAACACCTCAGGAGGAAAGACAATCCCAGGCTCTGTGTCCCCATCCCCCAAATGGCGCTTCAAATC
Organism: Nelumbo nucifera; assembly: GCF_000365185.1. The sequence goes on from NW_010729180.1 coordinate 932,265, forward strand.
AATCGTGACCTTAGGCTCAACAGAGTCATTAACCTCAGGCCCCGCGTCAGCGTCTCCAGACTGGTTGTTCATGTCTCTAGGGGCGCCACTCGTTACGATGGGAAATCCCGACTCAATCGGAGCTCTACACTCTACACTCACGGGGGCTCCAGAACTGGTAGTGATGGCAGTAGAAGGCTTTGTACAATGCGTTGCTGATTCCACAATCGGCTGACCTGCCTGACCCACCCTTATACCATAGCATCAAGAACGTCGTCGTTACTAGCAACGTCCTCACCAACCCTCGAACTAGGACTAGGGTGCTGCATTGAGCGTAACTCCTCCGTCAAACGCTTTAAAAAGGGCGTATCTGGCTCGCTGAGAGGATACATAGAAGAAAGTACCTACGCTAAAGTTAGATACAAATGGTCAGTCACAATGGGTGTGATAGTAGGAGTCACATACCAAATCATCATCCCTAGAACCCTGTTTTGGCCGGGGAGGGGCCATCCTCTTCATACGCCTACTCGAAAATCTATTACAGGTAATCTTACTAGCAGACGTTGTCACCACCAGTTGCACTGGCCCCACCACCAACAAAGTTTCCCCTTCTGGAGGAGGTACTGGAGACTCCCGATTGACCTCCATTTGACGCTCTTGGGCCTGCGATAAAGTCTCGCCCGAGCCAACAGAATGTGCCGTAGACCTTGGTGGATTAAAATGAGGTGCCCTCGCCGTCCTTCGCCTCCTTACAACAGGAGGGTGAACACACTCTTCCTCCCCCAAAACAAGCCCTTCTCTGCCATGCTTAGCACTCTTCTTGCCTAGTGAGTGCGATGAAGTGGGAGACGGTTTCTTGCACAAGTTAGCAGCTTGACCCTAAATTAGCTCCTGAAAACCTCCAAAAAGAGCACAAAGATACACCAGTCGAAGCAACTAGCATCCTTGAACCTTGAAATAACCCGCCATGGGGAGGCTTGATATGCTAGGAAAGGCAAGCTCATCGCACCGGGTCCAGAAAACATCCTCCCTTGAAGCCCTCAAAAACTGAGTGCAAATATTAACATACCCGAATTGGCACAGCACCCGAACAGGACAGTACACAACCAATTGTGTTTCGCCGATGCGATCAAGATAGGCCACAACACCTGGCCAAACAACCAACCATGCCATACCAGCAGAAGCACTCCTGACGTCCACAACACAATGCTAGTCACCACCCTCTGGAACGGACATGCCAATATAGAATGGCATAGCATATGGAACAGCCCGAACATAGGGCCACCTGGTAAAATCATTGAGCGAAGCAAGTCTCACATCGATGTCACTCATCTTGAAGTCCTTGTGCCTATCATCCTGGAGCCAACGCTTCCCGTGGCAAACATTGAACACCTTCCCCTCGAATGCATCCCCTACCAATGTCGCCATAGCAATGCGCATAGGAGAAAGCTCATGAGGCGTGACACTAAGAGGGTGCAAATATAACTGATTCAGCGTTTGCAGCTGGGATCCATCATCTAGTGAACAGTATCATCCAACTGCTCATACAAGTACCCCAAAAACATAGATGCCAGAGGCAACTAGTGACCACTAGCAGCCAAAATGGCGAGGGGGACCAGAACAATGCGTAACCCATAATCAGGAAGACCCAGGAAAAGAAACCGGGAGACCATGTATAGAATATGGGCGGCGAGGTGGCATTGTCTATCCAGTCCATGAACCATCACATCCCTCCCACCACAACATTCAAATCACTACTCCATCTAGTGTTCCAGCAGCATTTTCTCGTGAGAAGTAGTCTTGTCTATTTGGGTCTTGAACGATGCGACTTTCACAAGAAGCTGGTCGCAGAGCTCCCTAAGATCATGAGGGATAGTCTCAATATGCTGGAGGTGGTGAGCGTACACAGAATCCCCTATAGGCAATGCCAATAACGCAGCCAAGTCCTCCACTGTGACCGTGAACTCCCCGAATGCGCCAACAAAAGTATGTGTATGGCAGCACTAGTGCTCCAAGAGGGGTTTCACATACTTTACACCTTCTCGACCCTTCAACCCAATATAACAATCCACAAAATGAAGAAGACTGGCATCCTATAGCATCCTATAGTACATAGGGTTTTCCAGAACAAAGCGCGTCCAGGCACTATAGCTGGTCGAGGACTTCGAGCTATTAGTCCTTGGCTCTTGGCACTTGTAGGACACAGATGGATCTGAGCGGCCTCAAAGACACATTAATTCAGCGGCATTGATGACATCGAATGAACAACCTTCGGCCCTATACACCAGCATCGGGGACTAAAACCCCTTTTCCCCCATTAGCCACCATAGTTGACTCCCTCTCCACCAGAAGTTCGGCAGTATCAACTTCCCTAACAAAATCATGGAAGGGACAATCAACCCTCCTTTCCACCTTCTTCACAGTTTTCTTCCCCACTCTTTGCTGACAAGGAGCCATTATAGGAATGGAGAGCAAAGATAGCACTGACCAAGAATTCAAAATACACCCAAAGCAATAAAGACACAAATACAAGAGCAACCAGAATATAGGCCCGACGGATTGTGTCCTACGCAGCCCTTATAGGCAGGTGAAACACACTCAGAATACTGAACGGTGTTGGAGAAGATGAGCAGGCACCAACACAAACCCTAAACGATGCTTATAGGAAAAGCAATTGGAAGATATTTACCAATATACCCCCTAAAGGCGAGATAGAACAGTGCATTAATTTAAATGCGTCAGCAACCATCGCTTTAAAATATCAGGCAACAAATCATGTCACACGCACGACATTTATTTCGGTAAGACAAACAAGAAATATAATCATAACCGTAGTGGGTTACGCCCCTCCAAGTGGGCTATAGGGGGATTACGCCCCCCAGGATAGCAATGCATTAACCTCTTACCACCCCCCCCCCTCCTACCAATGGTTAGGGGGGCTGCAATCCAAAAACAGCACATGAACCCGGTCAAAGCCAAAAGGCCAACACACATTGCAATCTCAAGGGGGCTGAAACATGAGAACTTCGCACCAGGTTGCTAGGATAGAGCACCTCATACTGTAATTCTTAGTGTCTTTTGCTAAAGTCCTTCTCATCACTGGTTA